>CAXAMN010021362.1:734119-767728 GCA_963970005.1 Durusdinium trenchii
GGGGCTCGAGGGGGCAATGGATGAAACACAAGGGGAGAATGAAGGGGGCTTGAGGGCAATGGATGAAACACAAGGGGGGAATGAAGGGGGCTCGAGGGGGCAATGGATGAAACACAAGGGGGATCAAGGGGGAATGAAAGGGGCTCGAGGGGGCAACGGACGAGGGGGCAATGGATGAAACACAACAGGGGAATGAAGGGGGCTCGAGGGGGCAATGGATGAAACACAAGGGGAGAATGAAGGAGGCTGAAAAGGGCAATGGATGAAACACAAGGGGGGGAATGAAGAGGGCTCGAGGAGCAATGGATGAAACACAAGGGGGGAATGAAGGGGGCTCGAGGGGCAATGGATGAAACACAAGGGGGGAATGAAGGGGGCTCGCAGTTCCTCACATATTTTTCACCTCAAAAGTTTGAGTACAGTATCACGTCGCTCTGTCTGACAAGGTCTGGTATGGAGAGTTGGTTGGGGTGTAGTAGATCCCTTAAATTTTCCAGTTCAGTGCGGTTGGTGGCAAGTCCTACGTGTCTGTACGCGCCGTCTCGGCTGGTGCAAGACCAGCGAAGGGGAAACCTTCGAGAAGGGAAGAACTGGCACAACTAGCATTGAAGAGATATGGCATGATGAGTTCCATCGGAAACCACCCTTCCTGGCAGTCCTGCACATGTACAATTCATAGATCTCTTCAGGTAATTCTTCTGTCATCGTCGGGGCCTCTTCTGAGAAACATCTCCACTCCCCAGTCATGCTCTGCTGTGCTTAGGCATCCCTTTCCAGCAATATAAAGCAGCTAAACAAGTGCGGATTGCGTGCTGAATGAATAGAGCATGTACAAAGAGGATAGCCCTTGGTGCAGGTTCCGGAGATGGGGACTTTGGTCGACAGGCTCACCAATCACCAATATAGTTGTGACATGTCCCTCTGCTCCTGATTTCGATTGGGGCAGTCACCCAAAATCACACTCTCCTGCTATTCGGACCACATGGAACCCCAAGTTATCACATCGGCGGGTTGGTCTTCGGAAAATGGTCGACGAAACCACCGGTCAATTTCTCGGGTTCCATTGGGATCGTTTGCCGGAGAGTATCCTACCATGGAGCGTGGGAGGGTGGGGCATCTGCGACCTACTCCGACAGGAGACCATGTGCCCATGCTGCTTACCATGTACCAACAACACATGAGGTTGCGCCTTAGCTTCTTTCCGTAGCAGCACCCGAAAAAGCGCCTTCATTCACACATGGATACACATGCGGACTGCGGGTCCACTGAATTGTTTTGTGATCTTATTCGCAACTTCCAAAATACAAGCTTGATAATTAAATATATACTTTATACATTATGTTCAAGGGCTCGAAACTCATAGCATTCACTCTGCAGCGACCAACAATCGTCGCCAATGCCAATCACTGAAAAATCAAATATAATATTAATTCATATATAAATAATCTTCAATCATCTTCCAATGTGGTCCTATGATCCGATTGGTCTGGTTTCATCTTTCAGGTCTTCTTGTGGATCGCTGCACGAGTCATGTCGCCCACGGTCGCCCGGCCCCACGGTCGCACCGACACGTCACGTCTGACGTCCCCCGGCTGACGCGGAGCCAGCGCGCCAAGGAGGGCAAGCAATCCTGGGGTGTGGCGCGTGGAGGGCGGGCGGTTTGCAGATGGGACGGGGTGAGGTGGTCTGGGAGAAAGAACATGGTATACAAATGGTCTTCCAGATCGATCTAAAAAGATACCATATACTGATACTTCTCTAAAATGGTATCTACCATTTTCCCCCAAAAAAAACATTTATGGTAGAAGACAAGAAGTATCGAACATGGAGAAATGGTCTTTGGACTGTCAACGCATCGTAGGCATAGAGACCACAGTTTTTGGAGGCGCTGAATTGAGGTGCTTGGAGCAGTCAGTTTTTTACACTGGACATCGATGGAACCACATAGAACCACCAATCTGAAATATCTGGTCATTGACGGCTAGTGCTAGTATACTAGTACACGTAGCGCTGTCCAGTACGCCCAAGAAGAAACAGCCCCAACGAGTCGAGGCTCATTTTGATGGCCTGAGCACACACCCTCGATGAAGCCTACTCCTCAGTCATCCACAAATGCAGCCAAGTCCTGCGAACTCAAGCCTTTTGGCCGCCAACACTGCATATAAGATTCATTCTTAGAGACATGTTCAAACGCTCAATAAGAGCTCACCACCACTTAAGGTTTGAAGGGATGCAGGAAGAGACACCCCTTCGAAACTCTGGTTGAATTTGCCACCAAGGTGAAGACACTGCAGGCTGCTGGGCAACTCCACTCCCGCCAGACTCTGATTGAACGAATTGCCAAATGTCAGACTCCGGAGCGAGGTTGGGAGCACAACCCCTTGCAAGCTTTGGTTGAAGCGACTGCCAAAGGTCAAGCTTTGAAGGCCATTGGGGAAGGTCAAGGGCTGCGGCCTCTCCGCGCTCTCCGCCTCCGCGTCGCCCCTGGTGAAGCCACAGCAAAGTGTCAGGTGTTGGAGGAAGCCGAAAGAAGCCAATCGCTGCAAACACTGATTGCAAACGCTGTAGAGAGTGAGATCATGCAATGATCGAAGCGAGACCCACTCCAAGCAGCGAGTGAAGCCACTCCCCAACTGTAGACTTTGAAGGCTTGGTAGAGTCAAACCGTCGAGACTCTGATTAAATTTGTTGCCAAAGCTCAGGCGTTCAAGGTTTTGTGGCAAAGTTGTTCGCTCCAAACTCTGGTTGAACTCAGAGCCAAAGCTAAGACTTTTGAGGCTCGCGGGAAATTCAACTCCCTCGACACTTTGGTTGAACTCCTCACCAAAAGCCAACGACTGAAGATGGCTGGGAAAACTCACTTGATCCAAAATCTGGTTGAACTCATAGCCAAAAGCAAGATGTTGCAGGCCAATGGAAAATGCAACCCCGTCTAAGGTCTGATTAAATCCTTCTCCAAATGAAAGATTCTGCAGACTGCTCGGCCAGCTCACGTGTTGCAACCTCTGATTGAATTCAAAGCCAAATGTCAAACTCTGTAGTCTTTGAGGCCATAAAACTCTCTCCAAGCTCTGGTTGAATTGGTGTCCGAATGTGAGATGTTCCAGACTACTGGGCCACGTCACTTGTTCCAAGCTTTGGTTGAATCGACTGCCAAAGCGCAGGCTCCGCAGGCTTGGGGGCAGTGGCGCGATTCCTTCCAAACTTTTGTTGAACGAAAAGCCTAAGGTTAGTCTTTGTAGGCTCTGCGGCAAAGAAGATCCTAGTCTCTGATTGAATTTCAGGCCAAACTCCAAACTTTCGAGGTTACCAGGCAAATGGATTCCATCCAAGCTCTGGTTGAATGAGTCACCAAATGTCAAGGTCTGGAGGCTATTGGGAAAAACTACGCCAGCTAAACTCTGGTTGAAATCAAAACCAAAAGTCAAGCTCCGAAGGCCACTCGGCATAGCCACTCCAGCCAAACTTTGGTTGAACCTCCGGCCAAATATCAGACTGTGAAGGCTGGGTAAGGCCACCCCCACCAACGTCTGGTTAAATTTCTGGCCAAATGTTAGACTGCGAAGGCTTTTCGGGAAGGTCACTCTTGCAAGGCTTTGGTCAAAGTCCTGGCCAAAGCTGAGACTTTCCAGCTCTCGGGGAAAAACCACTTGCTCCAGACAGAAGTCGAAGCGATCACCAAATTTGAGACTGCGAAGAAGTCTAGGCAGCGCCCTGAGCTGATCCAATGTCTGAATGCCTTCCACTCTGCCTATGCCATCTAGAGCGGTCAATTCATCGTCAACTGGTAAGTCTCTGAGAAGTCCCCAATCATGGTCAACTGGTAAGTCTCTGAGAAGCCTCCAAGCATCTTTGAAGTTAGTGGGCAAATACACATAGCTCAGGTAGCTCAAGTCAATCAGCCCTTGTTCTTGGAGAGTCTGAGTCCTGGATAGCATCATAGATCCTTTCCTTAGACTGTCTGTCAGTCACTATAGATCAACACCACCAATGGTTTTGATGCCCACTTGTAGTTGGTTCGTTGCTCCACAAATCAACCAACACATGGGCGTCCTACTGGGCGTCCTCTATTCTTGGATACGATATACGCAAAGTGCCCAATATTGAGAGGGTCGGGTGGGCTGTCACGTCTATGGGTCCCGCTTGCCTTGAATTTTCCCAAACAGATCCACTTGTGCCAAAAAAGAGTCCCCTCTTGCCCCTTTGCTCAGCCTGCACCGGTGGAAACTAACATGTTCACCTGGGCCAGTATGGGATCGTTTCGGGTGAAGGATGGGGGGCCCCTCCATGGGCCGACTATCCCCACGAGCGCTACTCATTTACACATTCTGCTGTCCTGACATGGAGCAAAGCTTGGAGCAAGGCTTGCAAAAAACATCACTAGCAACATCTATGTTTGAAACAACAAACAGTACCAAAACATAGCGTTATAGGGTACACAGAGTAAAAGCGAACATTTGTCCCATCACAAAACCATCGCAACAAAGTCCAGTCTGACCCAATAAAAGCTTGTCATTTACCTCCTCGAGTATTGGTTTCGTATGACCATCTCCAGTGAAATGAGGTGTTCACTGACTTGTAGGGAAGCACTCATTCACTTCAAATGAAATATGTCAAGGCTCTGCACGGTGATTGCTCCTCGATGACTTCCTAGCCGCTCATGGATGAGGTCTAGCAACTCAGATCCCAACAGCTGAACCGACACCGTCAGCAGGAGATCTGTGCCGTCCATGCCCGAGACCTGCTACGGTGCCCACGAAGAGAAAGCTGGATCGCCAGAAACCGTGTTCGATCGAACAGTCGAACAGCACTGCGGTGGCATGGTCAGTGGCCTGGTTTTGGGAGTCAAAAGACCCAGGAGAATTTGATCCTGCAATTCTTTGTAGATTAATATTAATATATTTGATGGCTCAAAGAGTTTTCAAAGAAACACCAAACTCTTTCAACTCCTTGCTGTCACCCATCTCACCCCCCACACACTCATATACTCAGATTCGATCTTGCGCAACTGGCCAAGTCGTGCGCCCAGTCGTGCGACCAGTCGTGGGTCAGTCCGTCCACAGTCCGAAGAAAGAAAAGGAGGAAGGGCCCAACATGAAACTCACTCAATCTACCAGCACCTTCCTGACTGGGGTCACCTGGAAGCGCCTCTTTTCACTGGACCAGACAGGACACACCGGTCCCAGGTGTCGTTCGCGGTCGGAGCTGTTCGGCTCGAGTGAGCAACCAAAAACATCGGAAACCCGAACCGAAGTCACGTGGTCCAAAAGCATGTGGATTCCCGAGGGATTTCGTTTTGAGCTCTTTATCATTCTTGATCGATTGCCCAGATTGGTCGAACCCACCTGAATGTTGAGGAGTCCTTCCTCTGCATCACCATTGGCACCAGATTGAACAGCAAAGGCCGCCATGGCTGCACAGTGGCACAGAGGAGATATATATTTTTTAAGACCAACTGGCAAAATCCTTAACAAAACTAAACATGTATATATAGTTCAACACTGAAATTCGTCAATCCCCAAACAGCTCGCACTTCTTGTCCAGGTTTTCCTGCTGGATGCATCCCATGTTTCTCAGCTTGGATGCTTTCTGAAATGATTATTTGATATGATTTGCACGTGTTTCCTCGAAGCCAGCTTTCCGTGGCTGCCTGGAAACACATCAAGACTGGAACCTTTGTTGCCTTTGTCTTGTCGTTTGTCTTCCTTCTTGTACCAAACAGAATCTACCTCAAAAACACCCCATCATTGCCATGCGCAACTCATGAGACGCGCAACTCCTCCGCCAACAGTTGAACAGAACCAATCGAGAAAGGACACATGTGTCCTGTCTGTGGCCTGTTGATTGGTATAACCCCCGACGCATAAGCACAGGATTGTCAAAGAAACACCTATACTTTTGTGGGGAAGGTTGATGAACAAATCCTAATGGACCAATGGACCTGAGCCCCAACACATGAACCACGGGCAGCCCCCATCACAGGTCGATATAACATCAATGATTTGATTGCATTGACATCTTCTATAGACTGAAATGGCGGCTGGTCATCTCAAATCCCATCAGTAAATATTGGTCCAAAGGGAACCATAGGGATATCATAGGGAATCATAGCTCAAATCCCTTTGATTCTCAAGTCTGTCACACCCGCCCCAGAACGCTCCTCGTCGTCGTCGTCCTCGAAGGGTGAGGCCTCCGCTGCCTGGGATTGGTCGATGCCTGGCGTGACCAGGGCAGCGATCGCGGGCGTTGGGGTCCAGGAAGCGCGAATTCAGGTGGTGTAACTTGAAAGAACAGGTATAAAGAACAGGTATAAAGCCAGTCATATAATGTCATAAATAGAATGAGGAGCACCATGATTTCAACATAAGTATGGAGTGAATAGATTATAGATCCAATTCTTGGTGTGCCTTTTCTTCAGCACTGATATGATTGGATGTTTGGTCAGTCTTTCTCCTGCAAAATACCGCAAATATGGCAAATACCGTGTATTGCTAGTGGTTAGTGTGTTTTCTGCTGCTTCCCAAGAAGATCAGAACCCAGGGAATATGTTGTTCCCTTGACAGTTCAGTCTTCGGTCGCCCCCTTCACCTCAATGGGCTGGGAAGCTTCAACATAGCTAATAAACTGACCCTGCAGCTGGAAAACAGACTTGAACACAACCTCCTGACACCAACTCGTTCATTTCATCCCCTGTTGACATAGTCAATCCCCCGGGGATAGAACCTATGCTTCCAAAGCCCCGTGCGATCCGCGCATCCTTCGAGCCGACGTTTCTTTTCATCGCGCCGGTGGCGAGATGTGGGAGTGGTGTGGCATGGAATGGCAGTGGGTCAAGACCTAGGTCCTTCGCTCCATGGTGGACCGGGGCTACAGGTTTTGACCCATCCCTATAATGTCCCATATAATTCATTGTAACTAACCAGGAAATAGGAACACATGTTGCATATACAACTAACTTTCGTAGAATGTTCACATGAAAGTCCAAGGATCTGGCATCATCTGGCATCCAAATAGATCCAAATGCAAACATGGCTTACAGCATGTGCGCTCCTGTTTTGTGCCCAGATGGCTCAGGTATGTTCAGGTTACGAAAGGTGTACAAAGTCTGCACCCCCTGAACCGCGTTGATCGTTTCATCGAAAGCGGTAACTTCGCGGGGTCAAAAGCAGGTAGCGGAGCTTGGGTTCCAGGCTGTCAAGTTAAGCCCTTATGCCCTTCTCTTCCGCTGTTTTCAAAGCCCGGCCGTGCCAAGTGTGCCAAGATCACCGACTTGGGCTGAACCTTCGTGACAAGATCTGCATCATTGATCTTGCCCGGCACTTTGTTCACCTCCAGCTCCTTGTTGAAGACTTTGTCTTGGAGCCAGAGGTAGCGAGCTTGAACGTGCCGATTCACTCCCACTCCTTTCCGCTCGGCCATTGCTTTTGCTGCCGAGCTGTCCACCATCAACTTCACCTTCTGGGTCTCGAACCCCCAGAAAGCCATGATGCCCTTCACGAGCTCGGCGTGAGTCGCCATACGGCGCATTCCGTAAAACTCGCTTTCGCAGCTGGAGAGGGCCGCAATCTTCTGCGACGTTCCCTTCACCAAAATGGTGTGATCTCCAGCTTTAATGACTGCACCGGTGGTCGATCTCCTGCTCCTGAGGTCCTGCCCAATCAGAGTCTGAGAGCGCCACCACTGAACTTCTCGATGGGCTGCTCATGGAAGACCCTCTTGGGGTACGGCACCTTCACCAAGTACCTTACGGCCTTCTTGAGCCGCTGCCAATCCACCATCTTGGGGCTCTTCATCGCTGATGCCAAGGTCCTCACCACATGGCATAGGTCTGGACGGTCGCTGCTCATGTAGGCCATCCTCATCACCATAGATCGGTAGAGGCTCACCTGCTTGCTCTCAAGGACTGGCTGCCGATCTGCCTCCACCAACTCGGCCTGCGTCATCTTGTCCTCCGGCACGTCACATCCCTTTGTTGACTTGTTGAAGCCAAACTCTCTCAACAGGATTTCAGCGTGCCGTGCGTCAGCCTCAATCTCAAGGCGTCGTCCTCCTTGGTCCGTTCCATCTGGGATGTACTTGATGAGGCGATTCAGGAAGGTCATTGACTTCTTGTCGCCAGGTCCATCCCCAACGAGGTTCTCCCACTTCGCCGTGTACTTCTTGTTGAGAATGTCATCCAACCAGCGAAGCTGAGCATCTTCACCCACCACCAGGAAATCGTCGCCGTGGACCAGTCCAAGTAGTCCACGCTCCTCAAACCTGAAGATGGCTGGACACAGCGGGCAGAATGTTCCTCCGTTCTGCTTCAGCCATTCTTGATAATCTTCCTGAAAGATTTTACTCGCATCCTGGGTCCCGTACATGCTCCGCATGAGCTTCGCGACCATGGGTTCTTGGTCGGTTGGCACCATGTCCTGCTCCGGCAACTCCATGAATATGTCACGTGCAGCACGCCCCATAAAATGGGCACGGGAGATGTCCCAGTTCGCGAGCTTGAGCTCGCCCTTCTTGGGGTCCTTGGACATGAAAGCGCTCAGCAGGGTGTACACAGCCTCAATCGGTGGAGTAGCGGAGAAAGTGTCTGCTCCACCAAGTTGCATCTCCACCGGCTTGGCCTTCTTGATCTCCTTGGCCACCATTCTGCTGCGCACGAACGGGTTCTCATTGTCGCCCTTGTTGACATCAATCCACTTCCACTGCAGGAGCTTTCCGGTGGCCTCCCTCCGAGGAACTCGGATGTAGACTTCTTCCTTCTTCAGCCACTGCAACTCTAGCTCCCGGGCTTTCTTGACCAACTCAGGGTCGAGCAATGCACCCGACACATCATCCATGTACTGCTCCTCCTCCCACTGCTTTAGCTCCATGTCCATCTCATTGCCATTGTCGGGCGATGGTCCATTGAGAAGCTCCTCCACCGCGCTCAGTGCCTGATTGTTCACCAGCTCCTTCTTCAAACCTCGAAGGATCGCTTCCACCAGCGGAACTGGGTACACTTGAGCTGCTTTGGCACGATCCCGGCCAATGAGGTGCACATGCCGATGAACTTCACGCCCTTTGAGCTTGTTGATGCACACTCCTTCAAGCTCCTCTGCGATGTGCTTGGAGTTCGTCAGCCACAAAGTCTCTTTGCGGACATAGCACCGTTCTCCGGCATCATTGTCCATCTTCATGCCGAACTTGCACATTGGGCTCTGCACCAGGTAGGTATCTTTCCTTTCGATCATCTCTTGCACCTCAGGTTCTTGCCATGACTTTCCGGAGTCGTGCTCTGCCAATCTCCTTCTCCTCATCCACCATCTTCTTGTCCCGCTTGAAGTCCGAGAGTCTCCTCAGCGGGCTGAACGTGGTGCACGGCGGTGAGCTCGTCACCAGCTCACGGTCCAAGTCCCACTTCTCCGACCCATCGTGTGCTCCTCTCTCAACCTCTTGGTCTCCTCGGCCTTTGCCTGCTGCTCCTCAACCAAGCGCTTCTTGATCCTCGATCTGCAAGCCTCGTTGTGAGCCACTTGTTGGAATCCTGCTCCTTTCAGGATCGACAGGCACCCCGGGCACTCTGCAGTGCGCCCAAACTTCACAAGGTGCTCCCTCCTCACCGGCCATGCTCTCGTGGCCGTCGGCGTCTGTGGACTCGTGCTCGGTCCTCCAACCTCAGCCTCTGTCGTCGCCGCCGGAGCCTCCTCCTCTGCCCTCGGTGCGCTTGAGGTCAGGCCTGCATCTCCAGGAAGTCCCTGAGCTGCCATAGGGGTCGAAGGAACCACCACCACGGCTGGCGTCGAAGGTGCTGGAATGGGTTCATCAGGCAACCTTCGAACATAGGCACGGACATCCCATGGGGCCCCCTTCAAGTCCAACTCCAATGGTCCCCACTTCTCCCCTTCAGCCACCGTGTGAAATCCGGTGCCCACCAAGACGCCTTCCTTGGTCATGCCCAACACGCTGCCAAAGCGATTGTGGCACCCAAGGAACCGGGCCTCCTTCATCTTTGAGGCATCTGACTTCTTGCCTTTCCCTGCCGGCTTGATGAAGATCTTCTCACCGAAGACCGGCATAGGCTTAATCCATTTCTTGCCTGTCCTTCTCTCCTCAGGCGTCCTCACATCTGCTCCCACCTTGTAGCGATTTGACTGCTCAGCCACATAGCGTGGGATCCACAGCGCAAGCGGGTGTCCTTCTGGCCTGGCAAGCCACCCTCAATCTTCTTCTCCAACATCAAGTGGACGGCTTTGATCCTCCACTTCACTTCTCTCACTGCAGCCTCTGCCTCTCCATTCGCTCTCGAATCTCCAGCAGGGCTCTCCTCACAAATGGTCTTGACCAAATTCTTGGCGTCCCTTCCGGCCGCCTTCTTCATCCTCACCAACGAGTGCTCGCCGTCACTCTTCAGCACGATGTCCTTGTAGCCCAACAGCTCCAGGAACCTCGTGAGCAACTTCTGTCCTGTCGTGTCCACCGCGCCCTTCTGGTTGAGGGCAGTGGCCATCATCATCCCGGTCTTCCGGTCCTGTGCCACCAAGTGTGGCCTTGCACCCTCCTCCTCATTGAGGGACGGGAATGATGCCCATCTTGCCGAACTCGTCCACCGCCTTGTGATAGGCAGCAATCATGGCCTTGCTCACCGGATGGTTCAAGGGAATGATCTCTCCACCACCAGGCACAATCCATGATGTGTGTCCCTTCTCGTGCAACTTTGCTGCACTCACCAGGATCTTGTGGACGTCGGCGACCTCCCCATTGAGCTTCGTCATCATCCTTGCCATGGACCGTGGCCTTCCCATATGCTTTCACCACTTCTCCTGAAGGTGTCTTCAACCTCATCTCATTGGGCTCTCCAGCCTCAAACATGCCTCTGGGGAAGACGGTCACCGAGGCACCTGTGTCAAGATTGCACTTCAACCAGGGCTTTTCCACTGAGTCGGATGACTCAACTGAGGATGCCGACCTGTCTGCCGCCGAACTCTCCTCTCCTCTTCTGGTCGATCTTGTCCTGGTTGATGTTCGATGGCTCTGACTCCTCAAGGTCGATGTTCTTCTGCTTCCACTGCGTATTGAGCTCCTTTCCTCCTCCAATGTGCAGATGTTCAATGCACAAAGTTCCAACCCATTTGCATCACCAGGTCGTGGCTCAGGTTCAGGAAGGTCAAGGGAATTCGCGGAGTTCTTGTTGTTGTTGCCCTTACCACTTCCACCTCCTTTGCCACCTTTCCCCTTTCCCTGAGCCGCCCAGCACTCTGCCTTCTTGTGCCCTGGCTTCCCGCAATGATTGCAGGTTCCAGTGAACTTCACCTCCTTCTTTGGGCTCGATGTCGGACTCCTGGATGTAGATCCTTTGCCTGCTCCTGTGGGCTTACTCCAGCAATCATGCTTACGGTGGCCATACTTGCCACAGTTGTCGCAGGTCCCATCAAACTTGATCTTGTTGGCATTCCCTTTGCCATCACCTTTTCCTCCCTTCTTCACTATCGAAGCGAGGTTGCCCGACACGACCTTGTCGAGGCTGTCCACGTCCATGGGCACTGGGCCAGAGTTGCCCCCTGACGGCTTTGCGAAGTTTGAGCTGACCACCATGCGAGAGCCTGTCTTCGCCTCCATGAAGTTGATCACCTCTCTCTCCATCTCCTCAAAGGTTTTGAAGCGGGCGTAGTTCAACATGAGGTGGGTCACAAGCTCCTTCGGGACCAGTTTCTCTAAGGCGCTCATCGCGAGAGACTCCGGCAGGGCCTCTCGTGAGCCGAACTGATCCTTCTTCCGGTCGTACCTTGACCGCAAGGCCTTCCACCTCTCCAAGGCCCCCTGAAGGGTGTCATAGCTAGCACGCTCAGGGTTTGTCAAGGCCTGAAGCATCACTCGCTTCCGAGATCCAGTGGCCGGGTCAAACCGGCGGTGCAGGCTCCTCCAAGCGTCCAGCGCCGGTTGCACAGTTCTCGACGAGGTCAAACGGATTGCCTTCCGTCGTAGCTCTCAACACCGTGTAGAGCTGCTCATTGAACTCGTGCACCTCATCCCACTGGTCCAAGATGTCTGCGCTGCTTCCATAGCCTGCTTCGATCTCTGCCGGCGTGATCTCGGTGTCCATGGATGCTGCCCATTCCAACACTTCTCGGCTCTTGCCACCGAAGACGCCGCTCACATAGTCCTCGAGCTTGATCGCCCACAACCTGAACTTCTCATCGGCGTTCTCGCCGAGGATCTGAGGCTTTCCAAGCCCTCGAGGGTCAATGAGACCCTTCGGCTTCGCGAGCTTCCCTACACCTTCTGGCAAGCCCCGAAGTGCCGCCACCACCTCTCTGGCTTCAGGTGACATCCCAGCTCCATGAGATGGGGAGAGGGCTGCTTGTGCCTCGAACGTGGCCAGTCGTTCCCTAAGGACCTGGTTGTCTGCTTGGGTCGTCAACACCTGCTGCTGCAATTGTTGAAGGGCTGCTGCAAGATCCTCCATCGTCGTCATCCAGCCACCAGCCCACTGCAGCGAGCGGGATCCCTGACCAAATCAGGATCCAACACACGGCAAGCAATGCCGTCAACTTCCAACCCACTCGTGTGAGCTCCCGGTCACCAAGGAGCTGCACACGTCCCTGCAAGGCCGCTCGTCCTCGGGCCTCGACCGAACCGCGGGACGCTACCATGCAAACATGGCTTACAGCATGTGCGCTCCTGTTTTGTGCCCAGATGGCTCAGGTATGTTCAGGTTACGAAAGGTGTACAAAGTCTGCACCAAAGGCATTCTTTTCAGCCAAAGATCCCTGGAAAGGAAAGATCAGCATATTATATCCTTCCACCTCATGGATTTAAGTGGCCAAAAAAATCCCACTGGGCAGGAAGAACAAATCCCTCTCAGTCAGAATCTCATACTCCCAGGGAGCTCATGGTGAAAAGAATCTGGCAAGATTTATATGTAAATAGTTAATCTGCCTATTTGTATATATGGTCTTTCTGCTAAGAATCACTAGCTCACTCCATCTGCCCACCCCGGTCGAGCACATTGGCCTCGACTCGCGAAATTCATGGCCGGTGACCGCACCAGCGAAGCGAGGCCAGGGCTGAGGCAGCCAGGTCTGGATGAAGAACTGAAACAAATTTTCCTGATGTGTTTTTTGTTTGTCAAACACGTACTGACTACATAATGTTATTATGTGTGATTAGTGATTACGTTTAAATACTTTTAATATATGGTTGTAGCTGAATTGTAAGTGAATAAGACATTATATTATGACGTCTTGTAGTTTTAGTATAGTAACTATAGCAACTGGAAGTAGATGAGCATCCCAAAGGTGACAGTCCAGAAATTCACGTCCTTCCGAATCTGTTTAAACTCGATTTCAACTCGTACCGGTACTTTGTTGAGGAAACGGTGAGCAGTAAGGCGTTCACCATTCCTTCACCCAAAGATGGACCGCCTTCCACCCGGCGAACTGCCTTCCTCGTCAGTCGAGTTGGTCGACCGAAACAAAGGTGACGCTTCCGCTCGCCGGAGCTGCCTTCCGCTGCGACGAGGAGCTGCACGGTGGGAAGGTTCTTTTCGGAGAAGAAAAGAATCATAAAGAATCGCATCTCTAATAGCAAAAACAAACTACTCACGATGGCCTCCAACCTGAAAGGGATGGCCTCCAACCTAAAAGCGATGGCCTCCAATCTAAACGCGATGGCCTCCAACCTAAAAGCCATGGCCTGCAACCTAAAAGCAGGCCTCGAACCTAGTAGCAAAAGGATCGTACTAGCGAAGATCTTCTTTTGTTCAATAGAACATGATAGGGCTTAGCTACAGCAAGGATGTTCACGGAGGTGATTGGAATCACTGTCTCCGTTGCAAGAACATATGTGGATCCTCTTCAGCGATCTTAAAGTGAATATTGGGATGCACATCATGTCAAGAGTCATTCTTGAGAGTATCGTTCTCCAGCTGCTCCCTTTGGCTTAGCCCAGAATATTTCCCAGGTCAACAGTTGATGCCACCCTTCGTCCTGCCTACAAACTGGATGGTGAAGCTTCTTTGGGCAGGGAAACTTTTCAAAGAATATTCTTAATCATATAGTATTGGCTCGACAGGATGAACACCGGAGCATCACAAGCTGTATACGTCATGTGTAAAAGCTAGAAGCACAATTAAGTTTATATAGTTCTACAAATAAATAGATAGCTTCTGTACAGATTCGAGACAGTTCTATAGTTAGCTTCCAATCTCTGCAGAACACATCGAATCCCAGTCAGGTCTGGAGGGAGGACAATAGTAGTGCCCTCGTTGCGCACCCTTTCGGAACCCCTGCCCTCAGGAAACCTTCAGCAAATCTGAGGACAGATTTGAAGACTATATAATAGTCATTATTGGTCATGCCACTTGATGACGCTGAGTTCCAGTGTCAATCTCGGAAATAGCGTCCAACCCCCACCGTCCAACGAGTAGCTCTACGAGAATTGAACGGAAGGTGATGCCTCCTCGAAAACACGGCACGCACTGATGCTGAACCCAATCAGGGTTGCCACCACCACCAGCACTACCACCACCATGACAGAGCTGTTGATAGCTGCTTCTTTTTCATAATGGTGGGATATGGTGGGCATTGTACCGGGCATATATCACTACATCGAGGTGGTTTCCATGAGCCAAAAGGTCAATGTCCACCAACTGTGGCTCTGATCTCCGTGGGTTTGGAGATTGGCTCGTCTTGGCCGTGCTTCTGGACCATGAACAGCTGCTGTTAAAAAAGGACCATATGCTGGTCCTCCTCCAGTTAACCGTGTCTTTTTAGTTCTTTCTATTTAAGCAATGCTTGACAGGAATCCAATGGACTCCACATGCAGGAACCAAACGTTAAGGTGAAACAAAGGTCAAACTCTGTTCACACGACTTTCATGGTATTCAGGAAAAGAAGACACACACACACGTATATATATATATAAGAATGTTTAAACAAATTATATAATATATATGCACGTCGATTAATCCTTTCAATTCATCATCCGGCCAATTATAAAAAAACATTGTAGTTTAATAATCGTATTTGGGCGAACTGTTCACTGTATTTTGGTGCTGCGTAATGGTTATAGGTGGACATGACCAAACCAAACCTATCGCCCAGTCAGGTTGATATACATGACATATCAACAGCACAGTCTGGAACCTATCGCTGTTGGCTAAAACATGTGCTGCCCTGTCAGCCGCCATTCGCATCAACCTTCGTTGATTTCGAGCACATGATGCGTCGCTCAGTAATCGGCTGAGAAGGCTTGTGCAGACCTGAGAAGCGAAATCTGCCGGCCAAAACTGGGATACACCGGTCCCGGTCCCCTTCACTGAAGGACATGGGTGCCATGGAAAACATTACAACGCTGTCGCCCGCCCTAAACCTCCAGCTGTCCAAGTCTCCCGAACATGGCAACGACATGTAGAACTCCTGCAAAAGTAAATAGCAAACACCTGTCATGATAGTAATTGTCCCTGCCAGTGCAGCATTTCAGCATGGGTAATGGTTGAAGAACACAACTAGACAACAGCTGGCCTGAAGCCTGAAAGCCTTGCAGATCAAGTAGCAGGAAACCATTTATCATTTGTCATACTATCAAAGGAGATCATGTGATATTGTCGTAGACTCTTGATACCGGGGCGGTCATAAATCAAGAGCCTACATCCAGGAGTCACAAAGGGGTGGTGTTTAGTCCTTAAGTGAGTGGATAATGGGCACCCCTAACCTCCATTAAGCACCGCTTTGTGACTGCTGGATTATGCCATATTGTTGAATGGTATGAGATGGTTTGTTGCTTTCCACCGCCACAAAGAAATTTGCTGGACATCTGGTCAAGCCATCCACCAAACTCGCAACCTCTGAGTCAAGCCAAACACACATACAATTGCACTATATTATACTGGGTTTCATAGACTTGACATCTACCTCAATTAGGTCTGTTTTTGGATCCTTTTTCCTCCTCCAAGTCTTGGCGGCCAAAAATCAACATCTCCACTTCCAAGTCTTGACATCTCCGAGATTCCCGGAACACCAATGGTGAAAAAAAAACAAACTCATATTACAGCTTCCCATTCGCCCATTCGCTCTTCCACCGTCGAACCAAGGTCGGCACAAGGGACTCTTGGAGACCCGATTTTCTAGGCTGGCCTTGCACGTGGGCGACGCGGGCGAGAGCCGGTGGGTCCTGTGAGGTCAACTGGCTCCATCAAAGCCTCGAACGTAGCGTCCTTGTTCCTAGTAATTAGTACGGCCAGGAGCCCCGTTCGTAGCTTCTGGTTCCCAAACATGTTGGCCAGGGCTGCTTCGGCGCACTAGACCTTCTTGTCATTGCACTGAGCGGCTGCCTTTGCTCTTGGGATCGAACGAGATCGACACTTTTCGAGGTGCTAAAAAACCGGAGAAAAACCGCATGGACTGCATTGATGTCATTGTAAGGTCTGATCAGAGATCTAAGAGGACAAGTCAGACAAGTCCATTCTTGAGGATCTCGGATTCTTCTTTGGATCCTTTGGATCGCCGCCGCAGCACAAAGAGCTGCGAGCCCGCAGCTGGCTGGTGTGGAAGGTGAATTATTGCCCCAGAAAAACGCAACAAAGATCCAAGTTCAACGCTTCAAAAGCCGTTCACAACTGGTTTGACTCCACACCAAAAACCATCACAGAAAGACACCTTTGTGGTGGTTCCTTCATCTCCATTTCCTCACCTTTTCAGCTGCTCTTTCTTCCTCACACCTCTTCCGAACCCCGACGGTCCTCTGGTTGGCTTCCACCAACGCCCCCCCAGACCCCAGATGATGAAAGAAGACACACCACGCACCATACCGAGATCTACCCTACCCGACTGCTCCGAGTGCCCCCTGGTCATCCGGGCCTGACCTCGGCACCTCTGGAGGTGGACTTGGGCGAAGCATCGGCTTCGGAGCTCCAGGTCGAGACGAAGACGCTGGGTGCGTGCCAACCCGCCTGAGGTGAGTTTTATTTTTTTTCCGCGGCGAGCGCTGAGACGTGGAGACGAACTCGGAACCCATCCCGCAGGGGTGAAGGGAGTTAGGACATAGGTGAGGTGAGGGAAGTGTAACAAAGAATACCTTCTGAGGTGCTGAGTCTTAAGAGCTTAACCCATCATGAGCAAAAGGGTTTTTACGTGCTGGAAAGCAACAAGTTCTTAATCCTCTGAACAGGACGTTCTTCGTCGACAGGAGAGCCTTCGGGGTATTTGAAGGGCCAAAGCGTCGGTTCGAGAACGTAACTTGTGCAACTTGCAATGGACCACACTCAAAAATGACCTAACCCTTAGCACCAAACTATACCTAATTAGACCCTGCGCTTCAAAGCTGAAGTTTAACATAGTTTAACTATGTTTAACTTTTGTATTTCAAAAACATCGCATTTAGCAGTGTAGGGATCATTTAAAAACCACACAATTACACACATATAGATCCCCAGGCTGTGTCTGTCCATCGTCCAAGGCGCTGCGAGAAGCAGCTGGCTGTCCCGGTGTAAGGATGGGTGGGCAAACCTGACAGCTCGTGAGCGAGGCAGCGGCCGAAGCGTGAGGCAGCGGTGTTCTGAAAAGAGATACCAAGCACTGAACATGAAGATGCATGTACCAGAGTTCTTTTGAGTTCGCAAGTGAGTGGATGTGATGTGAAGGGGGGCCACCCCTGTCCGTTCGTTCGGCACCCTCTTGGAACGGAACTACTGGTGCTGCCTGATAATTCAGGCTTGGGACATCCTTCTGCCTTAGGGGGATTCTCTGGGCCCAACATGCACAGCTTCACGAAGCACGACGTCTTCAATCTGACGGGTTTCACGACGTCTTTGGGGAGTTCACGAGGGAAGAAAACCACTTGGGCCATGCAGCGAGGCTTCTGATCCACAAGTCTGAAAGTTCGACACTGCAAATTGTGAGCTGTTTTTGGTCATCCGGTGAGAAACAAAGCTTTGAAGGACGCTACACGAAAATAATGGATTGTGGATTGTGATTGAACATTTAAGGTTTTGATGTTTCAAAAGAAAGCCACCAGTGCCAAGCAGTTTGCTTAGGTTCAAAAATAAAAGGAACATCGAAAAAGTGAGACATCATGTGATAAATGCATGCAGTCGTTTAGGTAAGACAAAACGCGACACTGTCCTTGATGTACTTTTGGCTTTGTGGATTGGTTTGTTCCGTTTTTTTACTGGTCAACTTTCCAGCAAGTAAGCGGAGATTTCGGTTCAAACTGTATACCACCTAAACCCACTAACAGCTCACTAGCAAATTCAAACAGGAAAACCAACGGAATTGGAATCTATTTATCAGTTAGATTCAGTTAGCTAGTATGGGTGAGTG
The DNA here is from genome assembly GCA_963970005.1 of Durusdinium trenchii. Taxonomy (NCBI): domain Eukaryota; class Dinophyceae; order Suessiales; family Symbiodiniaceae; genus Durusdinium; species Durusdinium trenchii. The sequence continues at coordinate 752,410 of CAXAMN010021362.1, forward strand.
ACATCACCGTGTACCATGTTTCTTGAATTACATCGGTCATCTGTGATATTCTGCAGATCTTCTCAGCTCGTTCTCCATACGAGTACCCTTCTCCTTGCGCAAAAAGGAGCTTCAGGGCAGAACCCTTGTTCTGCACTGCCGCCAAGACCACCTGCAACCGAAGCTCCGGCCCGGTGCCACCAACTGGAGTGGCCAAACATCACCGTGTCGCGACTGGAAAAAACGACATCACTGGTTGGATTGGTTTCAACTCACGAACAAAAAAAAGAGTCAGTGGGTTCAATCATCCCAAGCAAAGAACGAACACAACATATTTGAACACCACCACCTATAGTTAAAATGGCTTGGCAAACTATTTGGAACGTTTCGAAAGAACATCTTCCCCCCAGCAAAAATAAAGACTCATCAAAAAACCTACGGTCAGTCCCCAACAAAATCGAGCCGATCGCCACCTCTCGGTCCTTCTTCAGCTCTTCGGTGGCGAACTCCAACGCGTCACCATCCTCGTCGGTTGAACGGTGACGTCACTCCCGGTGACGTGGCAGGTGCGGTGACTGCGTGGAGATGTGAAGAGTTCACAGCCAGTCTGAAACATATTAATGAATGTTAATGAAGCTACAAATTAAGAATAGCATCTCTTGCATCATTGAAACATGTATAATATGTTCTTGTGATCTAGGTCACCGAAGAATCTTTGCGCAAATCTCAGAACAATCTAGAACTGCTAAGTGCAAAAAATACAACCATGCACCGCAAAAAAAAGAAAGACCGGCCAATCCTTTTTCCTCACCCATGTCCTGCTGCACCGCGAGGAAGACTACACGCCAGTCCTGGTGAGAAACACCAGGACGAGCGCGAGGGAAGCAAAGAAGACGAGACTCTTTTGAGAAACTCCCGTGGAACATCGGAGAACTGGAACTTTAGTCCCTGAAACTATTTTAAAGCTGGACCTTCACCAGTTGCCCAAGTGGTGTGCTTGCCCACAACAGAGTGTGCTTGCCACTCTTGAAGGCAGCAAATGATAGTGTTTGGAAGACCGTGCAAGATGTCCCAATGGGATCCAATTGCGGGAAAACAAGAATATTATGCAATGATGTGCATGGCTGCGCCACTAGAAATATCTAGAAAATAACACGCGATGCCGCGATGCCTTCAAAGATTAATGGATCACAAACTGGATCGACAATTCTTCCATATACTGTGTATTATAGAATATATGATATATGCCTATACATTATCCTACATTGACCCCCTGGCACCACCCCTGGCCGTTTCTCAACAAACATGGAGACCGACCAGACGTGTGGCGTGTCCAGTTTGTTGTCCTCTTCCCGTCTTCAAGGTCCGTCACGGATCTCCACAGTCCTGTTGAAACTGCTCACCCACATATTCCAAGGCACGACCATTCGTGGTGACCTGATTCGGTTTGCTTTCGAAAGCTCCAGACTGAACTCCACTCCTGACTCATTCACATGGAAGTGGAAACCTTCTGTTTGTAAAGAAAAGGAGTCTTCCAAGCATCCCACTTCCATGTTAATGACTCGGAGTGTACCCGTAGACCACGGAGTGTCCCGTCCTCCCCAAGTCGGGTGAATGAGTCAATGAGCATGGCGAGCGGAAGGAGTGGATCGAGCGGATGAAGTGGAGGTGATTCGTCCCACACCGAAGCCTCCAAAAGACATGCATCAATAGGTTCATCCACATGGACTGCCAAGATCTGGAAGGCTCTCAGTTTCTGCCCAGAATGAGCGAAGCCCTTGGGAGCTGTGGTAGAAGTCATCTCAGTCAGAGCCCTCACAGGTGCTAGCCAGTGCGGGGAGGTGGCTAACCACGGACCTGGACCTAGGTCATGCGCTGGCATCCTCAGGAAGCCCTTTGGTTTTTTGGGGAGAGCACAAGTGTTGAAGGTGCATATTATAAAATATAGAAGTAGAGCCCATTGGACTTCTGTTTTGACACGACTCTATGTTTCTATATTTTTGGTGGTTGGTTAGCGGAAATAGAGGTCATACTTACAACGAATGTGGCTTCCAAGAAAAACCGAGCACTCCTACGTGCACAGAATTGCGCACCATTTTTTGTCGTTACCATTCTACAAGCACAACTCATCCTCGGCCATTGAGTTCATGTTTGTTCAAGAGGACGTTCGATTTGGAATATATTCACGGCAAAACCATCAACATGATGTCTTCATCTTTCTCGGATCAGTCCCCATCCTATAACTTAAGCAAAACACCACTCAATGTCTTTCGGCTTTGTCTATGCCGTCGATTGCCGACCCTCGATGTCATGCACCGGGGAGACCGTCGAGCCGGGGCAGCCCAAAACAGCGAAACAAAAAACGGCATGAGCACTGACTCTGGATGAATCTTCACCAACTTCTCTTAATTCAGCTCTCCAAGGTGCTGCGGTGAGTGCCACCGAACGCTCCTTGCTCAGATGTGGTGGCAAATGCATCAAGACCTCGTCGTCGCGTCGTGGCGGCGTGGTACGACCGATGGACTCGGCCGTGAATCAGGCGATCACGAAACGGTGGGTGCCATCAACTACCACATGTCTATGCAGTCTATACTCTTATGTATGACAAAGACATATTAGATCAATGAATGATCACTACATGGAATTTATATCATGTATACATGCTATGATTCCAGTAGGCAGTCATTGCAATCTCATGGTGAAGGTCCTGAGAAGGTCCTTCTGGTGAACGATCCGAGTTGTCCTTTCAGCATAATCTCACAAACAGCCGTGATGAAAAAATCACAAACAAAACTGTGTTATCTATAGTTTAATAGGGAGACCCCCACCCAGTGAAGTTTTGGTCTATTTTCGGAGGTCTCCCTATTTTAATACACACCCACATCATGAAAGAACCATAAAGAACCCATGGCTGCCGAGTGTTGTGTCGCACCAACAGGCCCAGGCCTTGGGGTTCGCCGACACTTGAAGGGAGATGGTGTGGAGCACATCCGGCAGCTCCTGGATGAACGCGTGCTGCCCAAAAAAGAAACAACAACGTCCCGCAGGGTGCTGCGCATGTTGTAGCATTTAAAGCCAAACAAAATTCATGAAACCATGACATTCACAGAATCATCCGGACTGGGTGTTCGGTCTAGAGGTCCTTCTACGTAGTGGGCTGGGTATTTTATTGTGTATACCCACACAGGATGATCCAGGTATGCTGTTGGGGATGAATTCGGAACACAACAAAACCCTGTCAGGCGAATTCATGGATCGATCGATGTCGTGTTGTTTGGTCCGGTGTGTCCTGTGAAACTCCGATCCCTGTAACTAGTGTCGGTTTTGTTCTTTTTTTTGCCAGTTTTTTGGTTCTTTTCGATTGTGCGGTGGTGCCTTCTGGCCAAACCCAATTGTGTTGCGGGATCAACTTTTTTTGCAATGTGACCTTTGTGGGCCAAGAAAGATGAGATGTGTGCATTCGCACGGGCCATAGAACCTGAGCGCGCAGTCGAAGACTGTGGTTACACTTCAGCAGCACATCAGGTTTTCTTTCAAAGGAGTTGACCAATGAAGCTGCTAATGTGGAAGCAAGCAAGCAAGGAAAAGTGTCCTGTGAAAAGGCATGCTTCTTTCAATCACAAGGGCTAAAGTACAGGCAAAGGGGCTCCAAAGAATTCTGACATCGCCGCCAATGCTTTTTGACAGACCCTTTTGGTAGGGAGAGGTACAGGCCATGACCAAATGCACCAGTGGAACCATGTGGAACCACAACGGTGGAGCACCATGCAGCACCAGCATCAGTGAAAAGTGGTCGATGTTCTTCTTCCAAAACAGGGGGTCGTTTCCCGGGGGGAAGGTGGTATTCTAAACCCACCTATACACGTCCAAAACGCCTCGGGTCCTTCCTTTTGTCTGAAGCCGGATGACACGTCTCATGCGCGGCCCGCGGCCCGCGGCCTGGATCTTGTGATCGTCTTCCGCTCTCATTGGGTTCAACAAGAACTCGTGCAGCTCCTCACGCGTCGAACATCGGGCGGAGAGAGGCCGGAGAGATGGCAGCGAGCAGGCGGAGAGTAGCCCAGGTGGGTGGGTGTGTTGGAAACACCAAGCGTGACAGCTGTGAGATTACATGGCTTCATGGGCAAAACATGGCAAAATGATGCAATGCGTTTTGATGCGTTTTTTGTCCATCTGTCAGAAGAGGAGGAACAAAGCCAAGTTCCCTTCGAACAATTGCTTGAACACCTCTCTTTGTGTGTGTACACTTCCCCAAACTTGTTGCGTGAAAGCCGTAGCAGCCCCTTTCCACTCCATGTGTGACATATTTAGCTATATACATGCGGTGGTTGAACAACGGCGAATGCAGGCATAGACCATCCATGGAGTATTTGGGTAATCAAACACATTCCCTAGGGATCCAAGTACCTTCTCAGAAGGTGATTGGAGACACTTTTATGTAGGTTTGGAGGGTCGAAGTACCTTGTGAGAAGGTCCCTAGGGATTCAAACACAACACTTCGACTACTTGCGGGTACATCGGCATCTGAAGTCTGAAGGCCGAGCTCCTCTGCAAAATGCTGGCAGTTGGCGCCCATCAGGGAATAGGGCTGCCAGCCTTCAGGACCCCGGGTTGCCACATGAGAAACTGCATATGAGGGTATTCCAAACCTGGGTATTTCAATGTATTTCACATGTTTGCAGAGCGTCGAGAGGAGTAGAAGTTCTTCCCAAGCCATAAAGACGCTGAACTTCGGAAGGCCCAAAACAACGGCGATTCAGCATAAATATATTTGTAAAACACAAACAATTGCTATAGTCAAAGAATAGTCCAAGAAACTTGGTTGAATAATTCTTTTCAGAGTCCGAACAGGCTTGTTTAGTAGGGGACAACTAGCAGTAGCAGTCCTGCTCAACACAAGACTTCGAGACCAAACCGATCCCGTTGGCCTCTCGTAAAATGCCGCCCAATTGCCAGAAACCGGCCGGAAGCGCCATTTCTTCGGATCTTGCAGGGGCCCTCCAAAAACCACATGCCAGGAGTCACAAGACGGGGTGGTTTGGTTCGTCCCATCCAGTGAGTGGATGTGACAGGGGCACCCCGACTTCCATGGATAGCCCCCCGTCTTGTGACTGCTGGTGGATGGTTCTTTCTTCTCATGCACCGGTCCTCCTCCCAGGGTGCCCGAGCTTCGTGCCAGGGGCCCGTCGATCCACTCGAAGAGCCTGGAGAGCGCTGGAGTTGGAGGCTTTTTTACGGGTTGGACGGCAGTCCTCAAGCAGAATAGGACGGTGAAAACACGGAACACACTGAAGCTGAAGAGGCGTGATGTGTTTGGGAATGCCAAATCATACCTCTGAACTGACTCCTCTTTACCTTTTTACTGTGAGCTCTGAACTGGGCGAATCCTGTGTATTCACAATTTTCACAAAGCAAAAAAAAACTGTGCACATGTGCATACTTTTACAATCTGAAGAAGTCTCCCCCCCCATGACCTGAAGAATCCTGCCTGACCTGAAGCTATCCAGGTGTCACCCTGTGCCGTTCTCCGGCAACCAAAACACTCCCATTTTCGCTCCTCGCGTCCTCCCGGGCCCCACTCCCGGCCTGGCCACCGTGATGCCGGGGCCCGCCGCGCGGTGCGACATGGCGGAACACCTCCGCTCCGTTCAGCGGCCGAGAGTTCGAAAGCCAGCATGGTATGGTATACTGACAAACACTCTATGGAATTTTCTGCCGATCAGTTGGGGTGGTTGACCTGGGGTGTCACTGGATCGGCATATATGGCAGTCCCATGGAGCATCTGGGACAGGTGTTCCTATGATTAGGTGTTCCTATATAGGTGTTCCCAAAACAAAGACATCCAAATATTCAATTTCCTCCATGAGGGTAGGGGAAGCAAATGCTTGAAGAAAGACATGGACAGTTTATGATTGACATGGAAAGTCTCGGCGACGTGCTACTGACAGCTAACGGAACTATTTCGTTGAGGCGGAGAAAACCAACCCAGGGCATCCAGTTACCACCATAGCTGGTAACCAGTGGTTCCAAAGACTAAAACCATAGACCTAGAATTACTGGTTCCTTATTTTGTGGTTTGCCTGGGATGGGGCAAAGGAACTCACACCAGGAGCCTCTAGACCCCACTCGCTTTCATGGGCCCCATCCCGTCCGTCTCATCCCCCGACCCACCTGTCAGGATTCCTCGGACGGATCAACGCGGAGAAGTCCTCGGATGGAGCACGGATCACGAGCGACGGACGGCGCTGGGACGGTAGACTGCACCGGTTGCCGCACCGTTTGGAGATCCAATTGATTTACAAAAACAAGGTGATCCATGGGGAGAACACAAAGAGATGTGGGTGTGTATGTTTTTACCGTAGTCGGGCCGGGAAGTTTGAATAGGTGGTATATGATTCGAGGGTATGATTCGAGGGTATGATTCGCAGATGATTCGCAGCTTTGAAGTTGTATTATGTTGTATTGTTGGATTAGTCGGACTTCCAGCAGTGGGCCCACTCTGCGCAGAGGCAGTAGGCAAGCAGCATCTGTTGGATGCTGGTTGGATGCTGGGCAGACTAGGCAAATGCACTCTTCCACCAAAGACTCCAGTGGCCCTCTCCAGGCCCCACCAAAACAACCAGGATGTGGAATGGGTGGGAGACTGTGTGTATGAATCGGACATGAATCGAGCGCAATTCGTATGGCCATTAGATTCTGCAAAAGAAGGCGGTCCCTTGGCTCTTCTTCCCGGAACATTATGAGTACCCCTGGGATGTGAGCCTTTGCTCTTCCCACAAGAAGACACAAATAATTTTGGGCAAATTGAGCGCCCATGGATCACACAATTGCAAACATCATGCACCATTGGCTCATGGACATCTACAAGGCACAAAGACCAACCAAAAACTTAACCTTAACACCTGGTTCTTACGTGTAACGTTTTGAGGGGTATGATTCGGGGATATGATTCGGGGGTATGGTATGAATCGCTCAAGTCGAACTTCCAACCACTACATCAGGAAGTACACGCCAAAAACATACAAACCCATGTGGTTGGTTTCCAAAATGTCTTTTCCCAAAATGGTGCACTCGTCGCAATTCCATGGGGGCCCGCTTCTAAATCTCCTGTGAACTTCAACCACACTCAAACCACAGGGATGTTAAACATGAAGGCGTGTGAACTGAAAAAACTGTGAGAGGTGTCTAGCGCGGACTGCTGAGATGCTGGAGCAGTTGCTGCTGCTGCTGCTGGACTCCTGCAGTTGTTTCCACTTTTTGTTCTCAAAAATCTTCAGAACGACATAATTAGGAAGGACGTAAGAGCTGACTCAAAAGATTTGGATGTTGGATGGGCAAATGGTCATCAAGAAATGGACCGTCGTCTAGCGCGGTACTAGCGCGGATCTAGCGCCAGCCTAGCGCAAAAATCTACGTCGATTTCTTTATCCTTTCAGATTCTTATTTTTCCTGCTTGCTTGTCTTCTTCTTGTTGTGCATTATTCTTATTATTCTTCTTCTTCTTCTTGGCTTTTCTTTTTTTCTTGTCTTGCTTCTTCTGTTTCCTGCTCTCTGCTTGTTTCTTCTTTTTCCTGCTTGCTATCCTGTTATGAAGAAACCTAGCGCCAACCTAGCGCCAATCTAGCGCTGCCTTGCTGTATCACCATATTCTGCCGGGGGGGCCGCTTCTAAACGAAAACTTAAAAACACATCTACAGCCTTCAAAGTTTATGTTTATCTATATTTTTTGAGTAGGGCTTTTTGAGCGCAGTCCATGTGTTGTCCTGTTTGTGCAGCTGATTCTTGGAGCAGTTCCCCTGGTCTACTAATTATTGTGTTTGGTTTGGTTTGGTGTGATTTGTATAAGATTTAGACTTCCTCTCATCTTGGGGGTTCTCGGCCCTGAAAAAGAACCAGTTGAACATGGCTTGTGTTTGTTTCTGCTCAAATTGGACCCTCCCGCCATGGACCGCCATTGCGCGGTCCGCGCCCGTCCTGCATGAAGTTGGTGGATCTGGGGCCTTTTGCCAACATGATCTCCTGAAGACCGAAGACCGGAAGAGTGGGCCATGGGGTTAGCGGGTCCGATGTCTTCTTTTGTTTGGAGGGAGTGGGTTACTTAAGGTATTGCAAAACTCGATGTGATCTGGAAGTCGAAGGGCTATATTCATAGTTTGAATATTTATACGTTTTGAGCAGTGTAAGTAATGTTAAGTTATACAATAGGCACCACTGACATCATGTCATACTGAATATCATCGAACAACAATCGTAAGCTCAAAGCAATGCAAGTAATGAGTTAAAATACACCACACATCACTAACATCATTTGACCTTGAACGAACTTAGCTCCTATGAATGTGTTTAAGACATTATCAATGTCGTTCACCTTTTGGAGTGATGGGAGTGTTCGCAGGCAAATGGAAGACCATTTTGCCACTCACCAGATGGTCAGCCCACACTGGGCTGTAGACTTCGCCTTTCCCCCAGTGAGCACCAAGCAGAAGGTGGTCGTACCAAAAGCCACGGGCTCCTTTGAAAAGCAGGCGTGAGGCCATACGCAACTAAGCAGAGATTAACCCTATAGTTACTAGAAGCCAAAATCATAAATCCCTAAACATGACTACAGTATAGAGTGTTGATCAATGAGCGCCTTCAAATAAACAGTAGCAACATTATCAACAAAGCCAAAAATACCCGTGTCATCCTTTTTCTTCATGTTCTAACTTGCTCCAGCATGGTTGTAGTCCCTGGTGCACAGTGCCATGGATCTAGTTGGTGCTCCACCAAGCCTCTTGTGCGTGAAGTTGTAAATTCCATCATCTTTGATGATACTGATTCGATTCTTGAGGTTCAAAGACAGATTGCCACTTGCTGCTTCTATGCTCCTTGCTTTCATTGGGCTTTTTGTTTGGCCCACTCCAAGGCCAAGATCCGTCGGATGAGCTACAGCTTTCGCTCTGCAGAAATGCGACGCTTTCGAAGCACATGTGGCTTTCTGTTGGACAGATTTGGACAGAATCATCCAGAATCTATATACCCCTCTTGATCCCTCTTGGCAATCTTGAAGACTGCTATAAATCGCCACTTGGAATCGCTGAAGACTTGCCTTCTTCGGTTCGGATCGGCAGATCTGCTGATCTTGATCCGTGGAAACTGCTGACACCACGGTGGTGTCATTTGTCAATGACTTCCAGCTTTGGTGGCTCACCTCCTCTGGCTTCAAGTTCACGAACTTCCAAACAGCTAGCCCCTTCTCCATCATGGCCGTGATGCAAGGAAAACAGTACACTCAAGCAATCTGTTTACCCGTTCTGGCCGACCCAAATCTTCCAAACAAATCCATTCGATTCACGAGACCCAATCCCCCCGAGTCTGTCCAGCTTGTCAGTCTTCTTCTCCAAGCAAATGGTGAGTTCACCTGGATGCTCACCACGTGACGTCGAACAAACCATCACCCGCACTCGGTCCGCATGACCCGAATGTTCCGCGGGAAATGCATCGGTTGAGCTGATGGAGCACAGAACATCATGGAGTCCACGCTGTCCTGATCGAACCGTGAGAATGTAGGTGAAAAATGCTGTGATATGCTGTGATCGCGTTTGGAAACCCCAATTCACAAGCCTCTAATTTCAGGAACCCTCAAACAGAACCCCTTCGTTTTGTATTCAATCGTCCTCCACCAAGCGAACTTGTAGACAGAATATCACCCTTGTCCATCCTTGTCCCACTCGAATTGTTCAGCAAGAACTTCTGCGCTGAGTCTCAATGAACCCCTAAGACTTTGTCACGTGGCATCTCATATCGTTCACTTCACTAAGAACCTCTTCAAGAGGTTCGACTTTGAGAGCAAACCGCATGGTTACGTTCGTTGCTCTCCCTCAGGGTGTCGAGCAAAAGAATCTTCCAGGGGCCCATGCCATCCACGGAATATTTCAGAACAGCCATTGTTTTGTCAAAGAGTTTTACACGAACGGCCGTTGTTTCGCCCGGACCACGCCGCATGCCCGAAGCTCCTAGCCTACAACACGGTCGGTCAAACATTGTTGTTGGTGGTCTTTGAGGGCTAGGTCACCTAGGTCTTCGTCAGAGATGTTCGTCCATTTCCAGTCCTCTCGAAAGGGCTTCTAACATCGACCGGAAAGGCGAACCCACCTCCAGAGATGTGAATGAAGTTGAAGGAGTGATACGTGAGCCAGCCACGAGGCAGGTGCGACCAATCCTTGCCACTTTCGGTGTTTTTTGCAGCCTTTTCGGGTGCCTTTTTGGTTTTGGGGTGGGAGAGGTCAACAAACCCTGATGCCACTTGAAGCTGGGGGCTCCCTGAAGGTCAATGGGTTCGCATGAATTTGGAACAAATGAAATCATGATCCAATAACTCGAGCAAATGCCAATGTATTAAATGTTTTGAGGGTCAGCAAATGAAAACGACTGGATGTTATCTTTCCCAGACCCTGATGCCTTCAGAAACCCAAAAACTTGCTTGGCGAACCTTCCTCTGTCTGCATGTCATTGGATGGGTTGAAGCAAGGGGGGGGTCAGGTGAATCCTCCAAAGACGAACACTTCAACACAAACACAACCTCAATCCACTGGTGCCTGGCAAACTCGTCTACACATCCAAAAATGAGATGTTGTGTTTCTTTGTTTTTTCCATTCATCCCTCCAACATTTCTCCAACACCAGACTTAGATTACGTGGTTCATGGATCCCCTTCCAGAGTCTACTCAAGACAACAAAATAAGATGTGGCCGCGCCAGTTCACCATGATGTGTTTTTCCTTCTTCAATTTGAACCTGCGAATCTCTGGCGCGTTCGCTCTCTCTCTCTCTCTCTCTTCTCTCTCTCTTTCTCTTTCTTTTTAGACCACCCACCCGGCCTTCGAAAAACACGGACACGGACGGATGCTTTTTTGTTCTCGAACCAAAGACAGGCACGATTGAACGACAGAGCCCTGCCTGACGGAACTCGGTGAAGCCCGTGACCAGCTTATTGAGCTGTCCCCTGGTTGTCCGACAAGAGGCTGACCGCGTGGCCGAAGAACGAGCGAACACTGTGATTTGGGGACATGTCCTGCTTTTTGGGGTGGTACCGAAGTCAGAAGTTTACATGTTGAACTTTCACCTTCTGCCGGAGGACGGGAAGAAAGGGGGAGAGTCAAACGGTTGGATTCACCACGATACCGGTATCGTGATCCTCGCTTCGTCCCCGCTTCTTTTGGCAAACACTGAATCCAGACTAACATCTCTAACGCATTGGCTGTATTGGCTGTTTTGTCTGAGTCAAGGCAAATCATCCTATAGAGTATCCTAATGTATTATAAAGCTTTATACATATACATTTACTACGATTTACTAAGATAGGATGCACTCCTCACTCCTCACAAAAAAAACAAGACAAAAACTGCACACCAACGGTATCCAATGGTCACCAACTTCTCAAACCCGAGCAGTCTCGGCACAACCTTCGTGGGAAAAATCGATCACCCAAAGCCAGGGTGACAGGAAGAGGAATATCAATGAACCACGAGTCATCAAGAAAAGCTTCGATCATAAAATATAAGTTGTCTACCAAGCAAGGCTAGCTGTCGGGCTTGGGGACCTCCCCCCTAGCTCCGAACCGCTCCAAACCCTGTTTATAATTGTTTATAGAGATACCTCCGGCTCCAAATCGCTGTTTTGTGGCTCGCACCAGCCATACATGTATATACATGTACTAAGCCGCTCCGCCCGAACCAGAACGAAGCGTCGGGTCTCGGTCTCGGTCCAAGCAGCGACACGACGCGGTCCGGTGGACTGGCCAAGCGCAGTAAGGTGGTCTTCACCTCGGGTACTCAATCCACCTCATCCTTTGAATCGATTCGAGGTTCCTCTATCAGGAGTCACAGAGCTCGGGGTGCCGAACTTGGAATATATAGGGTGCATATATGACCCACTGAGGCTACACATATATACTTTTAACCTTATTTAATACTGGTTGATAACCTTTAACTTGGTCGGTAGCAACTAACATTTTTTCTGACATGGATCCTACGTCTGGGTGTCCCAGATATATAAACTACACAAGTTTGGACACCTGATCAAACATTTCTGCTCCAGGTGGTTTTGGGAGATGAAATGAGGCGAAATGACGGACCCACAACACTCACAGCAACCAACGTCTTCAGCGACCGACAGAAGAGTAACATCACGAAAAGTCGGGGACACAACGACCCATGGGACATGAACATCGTTCCTCAGCTCGCTCCCAAGAGCCGAACCAGAACTCACAGGACCCGATTGTAGACGTGCGTCGTTAAAGTCCCTTAAATCAAGATGCTCCGTTCGTAGCGTTGCTCCTTGCTCCGTTCGTAGTAAGGCCAGGTTCGCCCCGTTCGTAGCGTCCGATCGCTCTGTTCGTAGCGATGCCCTTTGCTCCTAGTAATTTCTGGCTCCTGAAGAATGAAACTTGTCAATATGCTCAGCTGCTCAGCATATCTTTCATTAGCACCCGCTCAAAGTATGCTCAATGAATGGCACAACTCTTCTTGACCCAACTCAACGATTCTTCTTCTCCCTCGCTGCAGTCACAGAGGCCCATTGGTTGTCATCGTCGTCCTTATACTTGAAGTAACCTCAGCCGTCCAGAAAGATCAAAGATCTCGTGCAGGTAGCAACCCTGGCTGAAGACATTAAAACCAAAGCATGGGAGCAGCAGTGCAGTTTTTGCATCTTCTTTGGAGATCTGTTGGCACTTTGCACATTCTCCATCTTCTCCCACCCAAAACGACCGATCCACCGTCTCCGCCGGCGATCTCCACGCTTCGGGTGTCCACCGGGCGGCGCTCGAAGTCGGTCTCTTCGCCCTTCTCGTCCACGTCCTGGCCGACGTCGGTCGCCAGTCGTGGTTGCGGCGCGTTGGGGGGGTCTTCCGAAATGGGCTCTTTGGGCCCCCAAAAATATGGAAGTAGGTTTACCCTGTATAATAGATCGGGTTATAGGTAGATTCAATCTCCTCCCCGCCAGGGCAGCTACGCTGTTCCAAAACCAGTTCGCATCTGTGGGCTGAGGCGAACAGCGAATTCTGTGATGGAGAAGGTCTCATCTCTGTAAGAAGCGGTTGTCCATGTCCATGTCGTCAGTGGTTGAAACCTTTTACGCGGCGCGGCTGTTCAAAGATTAAAAAGAACAACAGCTAGCCTATAGCAGCTCCAAAAGACGCAAAAGGAATGGTTTTTAGTCGCTAAGTGGTTGGATAATGGGAACCCGCGAAAGAAAGACTATCGACGCTCAACGCCACACCACACGGGAACTCAGTTTGCCGCGCGGAGACGTGCTGCGCTCAGTTCAGCGTAGCGGAAGCCACGCGAATCGCCAAGACAGAGTCCTCCACGGTGATGCAGACCACCCAGTAGCCCCACCACGTGGCATTCCATCCTGAGCGCTCACTCTCTCGCTGACTCCACGCGTGAACCGCCACGGAGCTCGGCGAACGTCGAACAGCGAGGGTGGGGCGACTCGTCGTCGCTGGAGTGGCTGTGCATCCGGCCCAGTGGAATGTGACCCAGTGAATCCTTAAAGCCCTCCATTCTTCTCCAGGTCCAACCCCTTCCCATTCCAAGCAACTGGATTCATTCTTAGTGGAATGAAGACATCAACTCTGATCGACAACGCCACCAACGCAAAGAATCACTGAGCGAGCGTCTGGCAGGCATAAAGCCACCGCCCTCCCCGCACATGTCGAACATGGCGACAGCGCCGCCCGGGCGGGCTCTTCCGTGATCACGTCAGAGATCAGAATTCAGATGGTCTGGGATGGTCTGGCGCTCCGGTGGGTGAGGCCTTTGGGTCGCCGTGAAGACCGGGGGATAAATGGCTATAGGCTACAACTATGGCGGGTGACTGTAATGTATAGGTGTGGATTTGCTGAGGCAAGATGGCTTATTCATGTTTATTCTGTAGGTAACTAGACCATGCAAATTTCGAAGAGGGAATGAAAAATACAGCGTCTTGGGATATTCAATAGACTCACAACTCAAATCATCTCCGAGTCTCCGTTGGTCTGGGTGTGGTTTCCCAAAAAAGCTCGTATATACTGAACAGGTACTATCCTAGTCGACGTCTTGTCACTTGTCCAATGTATGCTGTCTCTTGATGATGCACGCCGCCTTTTTGGCGCAAAAGAAGCGTTTTTCACGAGGCAAGTCATACAGAAAGCGATCAGATGGACTCAGCAAGACATACGAGATTGACTCACCAGGGAGATGTCTTGGTCAGGGAGAATGGAACACTCTTTTCTTGCTGTACACTCCCTGCAAGAATCATGGAGGTGGATGGCATAGGGTACTGGAAGACCTTGTTTGTGAATACCAAACGGGTGATGTTTGATGACTTGGTGAGTACACACAAATCTTGAAGAATCTCGGGGTGGTCTCTGGTGGTCTATATATTGGATCTTTTGGCCAACTTCCGATCGCATGCTCAATGAGCAACAATGGTGTTTCGGTGGAGGTGGAGCTTTTCAGAGGAACTCTGAAGAGCGGGAAACATCCTAGCGTGCGCTGAGCATGTTGAAGGACCTGACAGATGATGCCCGAGGAGTTCTGACAGTCCGGTCAGAAGTCATCCAGCGCGTTGGCCGGAGTTCACCACCGTCTGAAGAGAATCCCTTTTGAAATTAGCAGTCATATGAGTCATATATGAATCATATCTAGTCACACTGGTGTTCGGCCGCGAGCCATGTGCAACCGAACCACAAACCGGAAGAGACACTTTTAGCCCTTGCAGGATTTGGATCTACACTCTACACATCTATGCTGCATTGTAGGTACTCTGAAGTGGTCTTCAATCCAAAAGGTTGTTAAAGAACACATATAAAAAGGGTCTCACCGGTCTCACCTCCTTATTGAGTCATAGATGCTTCAGCAAAGTAGAATCAACGGCCCAGCCCACCAGCAGCCGGCGAAGTAAACCAAGCAGTGGGAACATGATCCTCCAAGTGTGCGCTTGCAATAGGCTTCCCATTGGAACTTGTTCGTTGCCCCTTCACTGCAGCTTGAACATAACTATGCCAGGTTGAGTAGAACTGTATCCAGTTGTGTTCTTTTTTACTTTTTTTCTACTTTTAAGCAAATTAAATGAAAACCAAATGCAAACCGTTGGAGGGTACTGGTAGATTCTCAAGGAACCATTGCCAGTTTCTTTGCCCAAGCCTACCAAACCCGCGCATTTCAGCGCAAAAGTTTGCCAGAAACTACGTAACAACATGCCACAAAACCACACCTGCCTGCCCAGCCACAAAACAAAAACAACAACATCCGCATTAAAAAAAATAGTAACACTTCGAACTTGGGTTTTTTTCAGTTAACGCAATTGTCTCGGTGG
>CAXAMN010021362.1:767738-803201 GCA_963970005.1 Durusdinium trenchii
ATTGGAGTGGTCGAAGGAAACCCTTTGTCCAGGGGTGGACACACACACACAAACAAACAAACAAACATGGCCCATGCGTTTCCCATGGCCGCGCCTGCTAGTGGCCAGGCAAAGCCACCGGGTGTTTCAAAGAAGACCTCAGCTCGAACTACCAGGCGCAAGCGCTCGGCTCTGCGCAGAGCGCGTTACGCACTGCCAGCGAGAGACGCTGGGAACATCTCCATTTCGATGGTTTTTGTGGTGCCACAGGGAGGCGACTCGGCTTGTTTGGAAAACACTTTTTTTTTACTGTTTGTATCTGTTCCACATTTCTTGACCGAGTCATTCCAATCATTATTCCATCCTTGTCTAAACCGACAACTGCTTGTCTCCCGCTCATCCTGCTCACATGCTGCTTGTGCTCCAGGCACCGCATTCCTTCCTGCCCCACCCGTAGCGCTGCCGCCCGCCTCGTAGCGCTGCCGCAGCAAGCCGCTCGCGCCTCGGGGACGCTCGTGGCCGTCGTGTCCAACCGCTCCGATCGGTGAAAAGAACCGCTCGGATCGTCTGCTTCGCTTGGTCACTTTGATTCGCTGTCGAAGCTGGGAAGAACATCACCAGGAAACTGGGGGCTGACCGGGAAAATCACCATATCACCTGATCAGCCAAAACATAAAAGCCATCCAAACACTCCTGAAGCCTGACAAAAAATGCAGGGATCGGACCTGAATCCTCTGGAGGAGTCTGGGGTTTCTCACGATGTTTTGATATGTTTTGATGCTTTGAGGGACCGGTCGAGCTGTTTTCACGGAGCGTTTGGACACTTGGCCTGTTCTGAGGCGTAAATAATCCGAGAAGATCCGGGACCTCAACAGGTTAAGAGGCCTAATAAAGGGTAAGCCTTGGCCATTTAGCCATTGGCCGAGCACATGGCATTCTCATCCAAAACGCCGATCCAATGATCCACCCTCTCCAAGGAATGATGCGTGGAATGCAACTCTTCAAGATCAATCTGGTTCAACCGTTCAACTCTCCGTAACTCTCCAACTATCCAATCTTGCTGAATATCTTGCTGCATTGGATTACTAATTTACATAAGGTCTTACATTCACTTCCACCAACTCCAGAGGCCTGTCAGACCTTATGAGGCCTTAACATTCACTCCACCGCTTTGGCCACTCAGCGGCCCCACAAGCCATCGAGAGCTGCACGGTATGCTGCATGGCCACGTCCGGCTTGGCACCCTGAGACGGTCTCGACGTCGGACGTTGAAGAGATCGGAAAACGGGAAAACTCTCTTCGAATGCTTTAAAATGCTCGTTGGCTGCGTAGCAAGAATTGCGACCTTCGTAGCGATGCAATTGTTACTAATAGAGATGCCCTTGTTGCAACAAAACTCACCGGATGTTTCTCTGAGTCCGTTGGAAGAGGTGCGGAATTGAATGATTCGACATCTGAAAGATTCCGTAAGGGAGTTGACTCTGACTATGAAGTTCATTTGAATTAAGTTGTCTTATTATATGAATTACATATTTACAGTCATAGACAGTAGCATGCTCTGTTTTTCCATGGTTTTTCAAGCCAAAACCATATGTTAGATAGGGCCCGGCTGCGGAGTCACATCTCGGTCATGACCAGCCAAAAAAAATGCATGAACAAATAGAGTCGTCTTGAGAACCACCAAAAGAACTGTTCACCAAGGAACAAAAACAACAGCAACCCGACACATCCATCACCCTCTTTGACACAGCCCTCGCTGTCCTTGAAGGAGATCTCTTTGGGCTCCACCGCCAGGGTAGTTGCCTGGAAAACAATTGCCCTGTTGTGGGTCGAAGTTGGATAAGAGACCAACTGGAGTGGTGGAGAATCGTTGCGCATGCTTTAACCATATGCCGCGCTTGACAAGATTGAGATTGGTGCGTGTGTGTGTGTGGGGGGGGGAAACCCATCACCCTGATGGTTGGCTCACTGGTGTCCCTTCTCCGTGTATCAGGTTGTCCTCATTTTTCACCCTGTAGTAGGTCTTTACTCTTTCTGAAGAACTGGGTTCAGTCGAAGTTCCACTGCACTATATGAGTCACAAGAAGCAAGAAGCCCACCCAAGATTAAACCAATGAGTTCAAGATGAGTGCATCATCCAGCGTGGTTTCCGACCGGAGCGTCCAATGGTAAAACTGCGAATGTTCGACAGCGACAAGGGGAGAGTGTGGTTCTTTTGCAAAACGCAACAGAATCCATAAAATCGACTCAACACGATTTGCGCAACTGGCTCTGAGCGCTTGGTTGTTTGGTTGTTTGCTTGATTGTTTGTTGGGTTGGTGTGGTTTTTGTTCGTGTTCTTGTCGTTGTTGGCGCTGTTGCTGCCGCTGCTTGCGGTCACGGCTACAGCTGTGGTTGTTGTGGCGTTGTTGTGGTTGTGGCTGTTGTGGTGTTGTTGTGGTTGTTGTTGTTGTGGTTGGTTGTGGTTCTCCTATTCCTACCGGCCGATCTGATGCAAAAGTCTTCCCGGAAAAAAAACAGATCATTGGGTAACTGTAGTTTTGTTCAGCTCCATATCATTAGGGTCTTTTATGTAGCCTCATGGTCTGATTAAGCAAGCGAATGTCATGTAGAACAGAGGGGGCGGCATGACGTATCCCTTGGTGTCCACGGAGCCTCTCCAAAAGCCGTGGGTCGTTGCCGCCGACGGCCTGAAACATGACCAGCTGAGAGTTGAAACCGTGTTTGTCATGAAAGTGTTTGGTCATTGAGTTGTTTTGTCATGCAACAAACCATCAATCGATTCATCTTTGGTCAGCTGTTTTGCCATGACGATGAAAGTAGACGATGACGGACGACCACAGCGCTAACGCAAGGCAGCAGTCAGCGCGGGTACACCGCCACGCACAGCAGCACAAATCCTTAGATACCCGCCCCCCCCCACCCCCCCGGGGTGGCACCACCATAACGGTGATCGAGCATCTCCTTGCGTACCCGCCCCAGGCGGGACAAAGTGTCAGAATGGCCGCCAACAGGCGGCCAGCCCAACACGGCTTCAGTAAGATCCGAAGGTTCCGTTCGGTTGGGGTTCCTCACAGGACAATCCCAAAAGAGATGTTTCCGATCCCCTGGAAAGAAACTACAAAATGGGCAGCAACCACTCGGTTTGGTTTCTGACCGAGCAGTTTGGTGAAACCGCATAGGGCTAATGAAGCCACCACACAAAATGTTCACTTCGTGAGCATTGCCTCGGTGCGCCGCAGCAGCCGCAGCTTTGATACGACCAGAGTCATAAGGAACATTCCGCAACGCCGCAGAGTCCTTTCGATCCTGTTGTAAGAAACAGTTCCACATAGAATATCTCCAGCTCTCCCGGAGGAGATGTCCGAAGTGGTCTTTGCTGTCTGGAAATTCTGAGTGTCGTGGTGCAAGAGAAAAACGTAGGTTGAGTGGGATGTGCTTCCACAGCCATGGCCTGGGGCTCGACCAGCCTAAGGAGGCCAGAAATTTTCGTACTCGTTGGACGAAACCACCCGCAAGGCCCCAGTCTGTGGCGACCTTCATTTCAAGACGGTGACTGCGGTATAGGGCGAGACTCGCCAAATAGCCAGCCATGAACATTGAACTGGTCGTGTGACCCAAGAGCAAGTGGGTCAGAGGCACCGACGCGGACCTATGACCGAAACCAGCAGCTCGAAGTCGACTGTGAAGTTGTGTGCAACTGCGCAGGGGAGGAGCTCGCAGTGCCCATCCGTACGTAGCCTTTGTGGTCACAGCGGATGCAGCAAGGAGGAGACGTTCTTTGGCCAACACAGGAGCAACTTTGAGTTTTGCGGCAGTCTTCAAAGCGTTGGAGAACCGGTCGCTGTCTTTTTGAGTGGGTTTGCACCCCAGAGGGGTGAAAGAAACACCTAATGCCACCAGGGCGTCCTTCGCCCACGGAGCCGTCTCAGGGTCACTGCGGATCTGAAACTGGCCGTCTTGTGTGCGTGAGAAGATTTGTGTTTTAGCCAAATTTTCTCTGAGGCCAAGGCATGCAGAATGGTTCTTCCAAGCTTCCCAAATGCTCTTTCCAGTCTCAAGGGACGCAGCAGAAAAGCTTCGATCATCCATAAAGACTGAAAGTACACCAGTAGGATGGAGACGGCGAATGACCGCTGTCGGTGTTCGTAAGACCACGTTCATAGCCCAGGGGCTCAACGGATCACCCTGCGGAACGCTACTTGCCACATGGCAGGGAACCGGAAGACTCTCGCCTTGCCATTGCAGCACGCGGCGCTGAGAGCTCCAAATCTTTTGGAAGGCGTTGGCAAGGAGAGGGGGGAACCCGAAATGAGTCAGACTCCTCAGCGCCACTTCAGGCCTCAACCTGTCAAACGCTTGAGAGAGATCTAATGACCAAATGAAATGTCCCTGAGCTTGAGCCGAAGCGAGGGGAACTACAGCTTGGAGACAGTCATGTTTCTGACGGCATCCGTGCTGGACAGGATCCAAAACGGAATTAATCCAGTCCTGGGCTTGAGAAGTTCGGAGAAGGGCCCCGGTGTACATACGATACCAGACCGACATGACAGCAATGGGTCGCATTTTGCTAGCGGGCACAGCCCCATCACTAGACCGGGGGGCGTGAGATTTCATGAGATGGGCCTGACGAACCTCTCCCCAGATCTGGGGGAAATGACCGAGGACCTCAAACCATCCGAACAAGACCGCAATATCGCGCCACATGCAAGAAGGGAAAAGGGAAACTTCAGTTCCGGTCCACCCGTCTGTCCCGCCTGATTTATGCTTCTGGCGGCGGGCGCTCTTGATGATACTTTCAATGTCAACCGGTGCCCAGCATTCAGGGTTTCTCGCCGGGATGTCCCAAAGCTGAAAATAATAATCTTCAGGTAGCATTTCATTTTGACTGCGTTCTCGGTCCCAAACAGTGGACCAAAAGGATTTGATTTTTTCGAGGGCGTCTTGAGTGGAGACCGCGGCCGGTTCCCCTAACCCTAACTCACCTTCATCATTGAAAATCATATGAGTAGGGGGGGACTTCACTCTTTTGAGCCAGGCAAACACTTCCTTTTGGGATCCACGGAGTCTGTTTTCCCAGTGGCGGATCCTAGACTCCCGCTGATGCGTTTCTAAGTCGGAGATTTGCTGCTTCACTTCAGCGATGGTCAACTGCGGTGTCCACGAGGGACAGCGCTGAAGTTTGAGCCGGAGTTCGCTCGGGATGGCCTGCTGCCGGATACGTCGGAAAGCAAGTTCCTGCATTCTACCTAGCAATCTGTACAAAACTCGGAGTCTATTGGGAGCACCATTGTCGTAGGGCTTTCGAACCGCTTGATTAATTTGTCGAAAGACCGCTGGAGTGCCCTTGCCTCGCTTAGCGCGGCGCGTGGCGCGCATCGGCACGGGAGAGAGACGAGCAGTCTGCAACAAAAAGGCTTCGACAAACACATTGAAGTCTTTCCAAATGAGATCAGCTTTGGTCTGAGGGTCGAGGGAACTGTCGTCCAAAATTCGGCGCATTCTTGTCTCCGCAGCTTGCCAATTGTCCTTATTTTGGTTCCAAGCACTCTCCAGGAGTCGGCTCCATTGAGGAAAAGCTCGGGTCAGTAGGTAGGTAAACATTACAAGGCACAAGTTCGAACCTAGTCACTTGAGGGTCGAAGTCAGGCCGCAAATCACACACAAATTCAAGTGCGCGATGGTCCGACCACCGCTCGGGCCGAGACCAAACCGTAGAAACCTGGTGATGACTGGCCAAGACATAGTCAATAATCCGGGGTTGTTTTTGGTCCCAGCGGCTACTCAACCCATCACGAGGCCAAGAAATGGTAAAACCCGAAAGTTCCATAGCAGCCCCAAAATCGGTGGAGGGTTCTTCATTGAAGTCTCCAACAAGGACACAGGGGAGGTCATATTGGGCCTGAGAAAACTCATAAACTTTTTGGAGGAAGTCATGCCGATGAAGGGCATGACCGTTGGCATAGCAATTGAGGAACAAGAGATTGCCAACATTGACGGGGAGGACTTCCCCCCCGGGGACTGAGCATGGATCCAGGAAGAACTACGGAGCCCCCTACGAACCAAAGTGATGACACCCCCAACAGTGGCTTGAGGTCCCCGACGAGTGGCGTGACCGAGACAGCTGTAAACGGCCCAACCGCGCAATGTCGCGGCACTGGAAAAATGAGTTAAATCAAGCTCCGTCATGTTGACTTCCTGTAAACACACCACATGGGCTTTGATGTCAGAATCGAGAACGCGCCAACATCCGGGACAACCTTGAGTATTCACCGAAACCACTCGGAGCGTCTGGAGAGTACGAAGGTCACGTCGTCTGGGCCCTGGGTTGGGTTCCACACCTTCTTCACAAAGATCATGAAACCAACTAGTTTCTTGGATCGGTGGGAGGGCTTTGCGTTCAAGGGTGCGACGCTAAAGTTAGTAGCCACCTTGTCGATAGCCAAAACTTCTTTTTTCCTCCAATGCCAAGCGGCCACGAGTTTGGCCATGGTCTCTGGTTGGGTGGCACGCAGTTGGTACC
This sequence comes from Durusdinium trenchii, assembly GCA_963970005.1. Classification (NCBI taxonomy): domain Eukaryota; class Dinophyceae; order Suessiales; family Symbiodiniaceae; genus Durusdinium; species Durusdinium trenchii. Next base: position 774,241 of record CAXAMN010021362.1, read on the forward strand.
AAGTCTTATTTTTTGGAAATTTCTTCGGGATGCAGGGTTTGTGGCAAAACTGGCTGGTATCCTTGGTAGCCTGCTTACACCTAGGACAAGTGATTCTGAGCTTGTGGTTTTTGGCCAGACCTTCGTTGTCATCGATAAACGAGACCAACTGATGGCCCATGGCCGCCGCCTTTTGAATGCGTTCGTTTCGCCAAGTTTCGTTATGCCAACCGCGTTGGTTTCGCCTATAACGTCCGAATAAATCGTTCTGAAGCAAAAGTTTGTTGTTTTCACAGCGAGAACGACCAGAACACTTTTTGAGGTGGGCGTCGATGGAACGCTGTCGTTGTGATTCACCAAGTCCCCATGGCAGCCCTTTCAAACAATGGGAACAGGTCCAAGTCCTTTGCTTCCAGTCAAGTTCGCTCGGCTCGACCAGGGGGGCTGGCGTTAGTGGGTCTCAAAGAGTACTCGGCAACAAGATTGGGATGGCTTTTTTTTGAGGTGAAGAGATTTGCGGCCATACAACAAATGGCGGTTGATACTGGAAGTAACGTAGGAACACAAAGTTGCACTTCCACTGGTGCGTTTCGGGCAGAACAGTCCCGTGCACGTTACTCTTGCCCTGGATCCTGCGCCGCACCACAGTTTCGAGGTCATCGAAAGTCCTTTTGGAAGGGCCGGCGGATGCAGAAGGAGCGGGGTTCAGTGCACTCTGGGAATCAAGCTTATCAATCAAGCAGTTGAACTGTCGACACAGATTGGTACAGCAAATCAAACCCTGTTGGGCCCAAAATCTTTCAGTTTCAGAAGGATTGTAACTTTCAATGTCATCAGAGACCCGTTTGAGGGTAGACACTAAAGCGTCAAGAGAAACCGCTTGGCTCTGGCTAAACGAGGCGGGCTCCGAAAAAAGTTGGGTTTTGGGGGTCCGCAGATTTCTCACACTTTTAGAATCACGTCCAAAGCCCCCGTCCGGTCGCAAAGTGTGAATGGATAAAGAACCGGTGTTGGAAACGGGGGAATCGACCGCGCAATTAGAACCCCGCTGACAAGTACCAGGGGGAGCAACCGCATCGTTTCCTTCAAACAGGGGTTTGGGGCCAGCAGGCGCCGCCTTCAAAGTGTGGATGGAAAGAGACCTAGCACTAGCACTAGAGTTAGGAGAGCCAGGATGGGCAATAGCCTTGCGGGCAGAGCCCTTCAATTCGTCACTGTCAGGAACAGCGGTTTCATACTGCCAATGTAGGGGAACAGTGGCTCTGTTGCCCATATCGTTAACAGGGGCCCGGATCGAGGTGTAATGGCTATCGCTGAGCGACCAAGCAAGGTGACTTGGAATGAACTTTGGGCCATCCATCCCGCCAATCTTTGGCAAGTGCGTAGCGCCTCATTTGACCCAGGTCTTCCTTCCAAATGACAATGCAACATGCCAAGCTTTCAGCAAGGGCTTGAAGAAGTACGCCGTTGATCCAATGGTTTTGTTTCACAGCCTTTGAAAGATAGGCATCAAACGCTTCCTGGGAGTTGGCAGCGTTAGGAATAAAATTAATCTATCCCGCCTAGCGCGCATGTATTCGATGGTTTTACACCGAAGCTTGTTGGCCCGCAGGATGCACTCAGCAGTCTCAAGTTCCTCACCTTTTTGCCACGGGAGGTTGTCGGCTAAAGCTCGCCAACCGCAGTCTCCGCAACCCAAGTGGTCTTTGACAGTCCAGCCTTGTTGAAGGGCCTCCAGGATATCGGTCGGATCAGCTTTAGGAGTGTCCAAGGCGTGTGGTTCATCTTGGGTTTCGACATCAATAACAGTGGCAGGTATTTCAGCATCCGGACTTCTACTCCGATCGCGACTGGTTGCATCCTTAGTTTCAGCATGGCGCTGCGGACGGCCGCGGTCCCCATGAGACACTTGGTGCATCGGGGCAGTCTCAGCGTAGTGGGCCCAATTACGGGCCGGAGCTTTGACGTCATTGGAAGTCCAAGGTTGACGTACATTTCGAACCTTCTCGTTAAGCAGGATATCATAGTTGTCGGCACATTGATATCGCCAAGAAGTTTGACTGCAGTTGGGCGGTGGTTTGGCACGAATGTACCAAACGACTTGGCGCTGGATTTTCCGGGGGTTTCCAACCTGAACGTCACACCATTTTTGACTGGTCAACAATTGTTCGATCTCTTCGGCTTTCCACAGGCGGGGACCCCAGTAAGTTCAAGATGTTTAAACTTGCTGATTCGTTCATCTTCGGGTTTCCGTTCAACCCCAAGGTCGCTGCCAAATCCCTTGCGAATACGAAGGGGCTGTTTCCGAGTATTGGCCAAATTCAAGGCCCGTTGGAGGTACTGGTCGCAGGTTTCATCTTTGTTTTTAAGAAACCAAACAAATTCAGGCCGGGTGGAAGGGTCAGACACAGATTGATGGGCGTTGACAAAAATCCCCCTTTTTCCACTGGAGTTCAGGAGGCTTTTGGCCTCGACGGCCGGCACTGAAATCCATCCGCAGAGTTGCCAGGCAGTGTCACGACTCTGCTGTTCCCATTTCCATCGTCCACCTGTCAAGTGATGAACCTTGGGGCCCCATCTTGCAAGTTCGGCAAGAATGTCAGTCACCTGTTCTTTTTCAGGACAGGGCTTGAAGCTGGCTCTATAGTGACCAGGGACAAGAATGCGCAGTCCAACACGGTCGACTGTCTTAACAGCCGATGGTTCAACTTGCTGAGGAGGCAAAATCCATGGGCTGTGAGAACCGAGAGCAAACAAAGCAACTTCTTCAAGTTTGTCCGTCTTACCCGTGCGTTTGACACGCAGTCGAGTGTGAAAGGCACCGGGCAAATTTTTTGCTTCACCGGTAAGTACCACAGTAAGACCCTGGGAGACAGAGAAGCCATCAAAAAGATCTTTTAAGGTCACAACTTCGTGCAAACTGTCAGAAACCACAACATTGGTGGTCCAAGGGGTACCGGTTTTGATGCTTTGGGTAACAGACTGGAGAGAAGCGAAACAAAGGGGTTGATTCCAGTCGGCGGCAGTAAGCTGAGTGATCTTGGGTCTAGAAACACTGGGTTTCTTTGGGACAGAATGTACCAGCGGAGTCCAACAACTGTGGGAATCAAAAGAATGTTTCTCTTTTCCCCTGGGGTCGGACCACCACCACCATCCGGATTTTTGGTCAATCCAGTAAGGCCGAGATCCTCGGGAATCAGTCCAAAATCGCTTTTCAATCTGACCATCTTTCTCCCCACGAGCATGAACTTCGACATGTTCGTCGACATGCTGAGCGGGAGGTTTGCGTTTGGGACGTTTCCGAGGGACAGGAACAGAGGGTTCAACAAAATTTTGTAACATTTGAAGCAAATCATGCTGAGAAGCCCCCTTGTTCAGACAAGTTTTGAGGCCCTGAATCAAAGTTCGAGTCAAATCATTCTGAAGGGCAGTCTGTTTATTCTGTTTTGCTTTGCGTTTCCGCCAAGTGCGTGCCGAACCGGCGGCACCTCCCCGCAAGCTGTCAGAAATATCATGAATCCAAGTATCATAGGAATCGGGAGGGCCCTGTGATGGGGAAAGGGGTTTCCAAATTTTCAGGGCTGTTCCAAAATGAGGCACATGCCGACGCACGAGGCCTGAACGATGGGCACGTGCTCGCATATGTAGCTGCTGAGCCAGCCGTCGAGAACGAACCCTGGCCCCTGGCACTCGTTTTTTCCGCACGACTCTGGCCGCCCAAATCAACTTAAAAGGACGAGCAGGTCGATCGGATGGAGCCGATTGTGTTTTTCTTCGACGCCACCTGCCTTTTCTTTTAATGAGAACAGCTGGTTTCAGGCGCAGTCGACTCCATTTGTTTTTCCGCTTCTGTTTCTGTTTGGTAGTTGCAAAATTCGTTTCGAAGGAAACGTCATGCAAAGGTTCGTTTCGTCGTTTTATCAAACGTGAAAGAAACTTCGTGAGGGTGCTGAGATCCCAGAGGAAAAGCACCGGAATCCAAAAGTGGAACAGAAATCCGTACTCCCGAAAAGACAGACTAAACAAAGACAAGTTCCACCTTGTTCTTGCGGTCCATGCCACCTCAGCGTCACAAGCGCGATGTGTCAGTTCTCCATGGAACAGCTGCTCAGGCACCGCGTGAGCCATCAAAGCGCTATGCCCAAGGTTGGTTGTAGGGCCAACGTCAGCACCACTCGCATGTAGGCACGCGAGGACGGCCGGCGCCGGAGCTCCATGAGCATAGGGATCTAAGCTAGAGAAAGCTACTTGGGAGGCCCAGGGGGGGGCCGTGTGATTCATGCAAATAGCCGCATAGGCAGAATTCGTGCAAGGGGCAGTCAAAGCAGAAGCAGCAGGCCAGCCAGTGATGCAGGTCAGCACCAGCAGCTGGAAGAGCCCGGGCCACTTCTGGCCGCATCCAATTAGGCTTTTTATTTGGTTTTGCGCATTTTGTATCTTTTTTGGACTCGGCCATTCAAGATGGCTCTCAGTCATTTGTTCTCTCTGCATATTTTGTCCTTTTCTTTTTTGTTCTTTTGGTGGATCCTCAGATCTCTTGAATTCTTTTTTATTCTCGTGGCAATTTTCTTGCTGACAGGACCCCAGTAGGGTCCGAATTATCGCGACCACTTTGCACCGAGCGTACTCGGCCCGCATCCACCGCGCGGAGGTGTAGTCCAGGATGCTCAGCTGTTTTGCCGCGAGAGGTTCGATCATGTTCGATCTACTCCAACATGATGATGCCATGGGAACAAAGGCAGGTCTGTTTGGGTTTGTTGGGGGGCACTTTGTCTAGTCAGTCTACTCAGCATACATAATACACTTAACATCCAAGGTTGGCCGTCGAGAGGCTCACCCCGAACTGTGAGCAGTGAAGAGGTTGATCATCCTAAAAATAACCCTCCCTGAAACAATCATGGAAGTGGAAAACCTCCTGTTAGTAGAGGAAAGCAGTCTTCCAAGGGGCCATGTTCCACTGTCATGTTTGTTGGTGGGAGGGTAGATCATTCGGGTCGTCTCTACACCGCATTAGACTACAACCGTCCGAACAAACCTGGTTTCGATGCCCCCCTCTTTTGAGAGAAACACCAATCTAGCGCTGCTTGCTGTATGCTCGCTGCCCATTATAAAATATAATATAACCCTTAGATGTTTCTGTACTTACAGCCTCCTACAGCCTCCAAAGCAGGCGCCTTCATCCATCTTCATCCGCTCCTCTTCCCAAAGGAGTCGTCTCCCCCACCAAGCGCTGAACAGCTCCACCGAGCGCCGCGAACGGCGCCGCCAGCGAGCTCTGTCCGCGCCTGCGATCTGCTCGTCGCAGCTGCAGCGCAGCGAGGCGAAGATCACGCGATGATCGGACCTCCAGACGCAGATCGGCCAAGGGCATCGCGACTCGAACGGAGCGAACCTGGCCTTACTACGAACGGAGCAAGGACGGGCGCGACTCGAACGGAGCATGTTTGGTGCTCTTTTTTTTCCTGCACGTCACTGGTCGGGGATGTGTTTGTTTTTGTGCTCTTTTGGACAGGATGGTATGTGATTGGTATACGTGTCTGGAAGAAAAGTAGATGGGTGATTGCCAAAGAACAGCAATCTCTCCAAGACCAGAATCAAGCCCTCCCCAAATCCTCCAGCTTGTTCTTTTGCATCAGTCAAGATGGTTTCCTGGTTTGTTTGTGAGAATACCTATAGGAATATGATCTTGTTGTTGATGTCGGAGTTGTGTCAAGGATCTGATTTCAAGCGCACCGGGACAAGGAACGTCCCGTTCCCGTTCCACGCCACAGAGATCCCTGATCCCTGTTCTCTCCGTAAGAGCACTAGAGCACTGAGTTCCACACTGCTTGAGGTTATGATGCATGTTATACTGCGCCACCATGATCCCCGGACTGCAGTGCAGTCCGGATCGGGACAACGCAGCGTCGCACCGGGTGGGAAACGGAGAGATGGAACGCACCAAGTGTCTAGAGTCTAGCGGATCTGCGGATCTGACGTCCTCCGCAAATGACATGAAGAGCATGTTGGCTTTGCTGAAGATGAAGGTTGTAGCAGCATGAGGAGCAGTAGACCTACTTGAGTTGTGTTTAATGAACAAAGGGTTTGGGGAGATTGAGGCGGACCTTGTCGTTTTACAAGGTTTCGTGCACAAACCCATCTCTCTCTCTCATTAGCTTTGGTCATCAAACGTCGCATCATGGTTTGTCAGTTTCCCTGGACAACCAAGGTCCTGTTTTCCACCTTTGGGACTTTTCTGGGATGTCCCCAATCCTCCCCCCGCCAGGTCAAGGGGTTGGCCGTAAGAGAAGGGGAGAAGGGGCGTGTGACCAAGGGACATCCCAAGGTCGCTGGGCATGAACATCCGCATTTACAGTGCAATATTGTGGAACCATTATGAAAAAGATGACTGGAGCCTCAAAGTACGCCTCAAACAACATTACACGGACCTGCTTTAATAATCGGGTCATGTGCAATGTTTCTACTTTGGAGGTCCAGGTACGTGAAACCAAAAATTGCGACTCTCTCCGGCTTTGCATGTTATCACTGGGAGCCCATACTACTTTGAACCGACCCAGGTCCCTGACTCCATGGCAAACTGGGAATCAACCCGTGGCACACCCTGATATTGAGCCATCAATCCCCCTGCAACCGTGGTTGCTTTGCTGTCATGGTCGTCTTTTTTGCTGTGGGTGGTCTAGCGAGCAAGAAACCGTTGTCTTCAAAAGACTTGCACATCGACATCGGCCGCACCATGTGTTGCTTGTTTCTAGGGTGGTGCCATATAAGGAGATAAGAATACAGTAGGTTGCATGGATTCCAAACCTTTCTTCCTCGAAAAACACTGGAAGTTTCATGGTTACGTGGAAACACCTGATGGATGGAACCATGGAGTCCCTTCTCTCCGGGGACGTTGGCCCCCCTCCGTTCCCTCCGAATTCCCCGTCGTTCTCGTCCGGTCCAGCATGGAGGTCGGTCGCCTGGTCTTGGAGCGGAACAGAATCCGATCCGTCCAGGCCTCGGGGGGGGAGGACAACGACCGGTCCGTGGAGCGCTCCACCGGTCACCCGGGCGCCATGCCGAAGAAAGGCGAAGTCGTGAGACATTCTCGTCATTCTTTAAATCGCTAGCTCAACCTGCTAGCGAGAAGCTCTTGCCTCATGACTTCGGCCCGTTCATCATGTCTGGCACCCAATGATCTCTATTAGACCATGCAGGAATGTCCCTGGAAAGAACACACACACTGAAGACTGGGTTTCGGAGGGTGGCGTTTAAAGCCTATGTCCATGATTGGGACTATCCGTGTCAAAGACTGAAGTTTCAAGCGTACTCAGCATGATCTCAACACTTCTCAACCACCTGTAAATAAGGATCAGAGATGCTGAATCTGCACTAGCTCATTATGCCTTATTGATTCGGTGGGGAAAAAACATATAACTCATGCATACTCATACTGTAACTGTATCGTCCTGTGACACTGTGATTGAGAACGTGCACTTCGTCATTTCCTCCGTCACTTCCTCCAGCGCATGAGAACTGGTTTTCTCCATCGCCCACGGTGGATTACATCGGCGCTGGCGCGGGCGAGGGCGCGCCAGCGGCACCTGGGATCGGACTCCGTTCCCGCGCCAGGCTGGAGGGATTCAGCTGCTCAGCTGATCGGTGATGGATCAAATGGGTCCAACATGACACGCCCACAAAAAAGCAGATGGTGATTGAAAGTGTGATGAAACAAGCTGCTGAAGTGTGATGGATTGGGTAGACAGTTCTTTAGACAGTTCAGACCGTTCTTGGTTTGATTGCAAGAATCATGACAGCATCTCAACCAGCTTAAAGAATTCACTCAAAATCCTGCCTTTGTTTTCATGTCTAAGCATTTCAATCTAGCCTGCTTGGCCAAGATGTGACCTCCGTCCACCATTCCGGACGCACCGGTCACACCGGCGCTTCACCGGTCACATCGCGCTTCACCCGGTGGGCCAACCGTTGCCTGGCAACTTCTGTGGGCCGCCGGTGGACCAATGACCCCAGCCTGGGCGAGCCGTGAGGAACGGCGGACACGTCTACGGAAGCGCGGAAGAGTCCATGGTGAAAGGAGTGGATCGGTTGGAAGGTGCTTTACCTTCACATTTTAAGTGAAAACTGGTTGAAGGATGTCTATAGCCAATATAGCTACCACTACCACTGCAATTTCAACTGTTTGATCGTGTTTGATCTTTAGTATGGCCAAAGCAAATCAAAAAGGCCACCTGAGATATCTGCGTAGCGGCTTTGCTGCAACATGGATGTGGTGACAAGTCTACTGTTGAGAACAAAACACACACAACCCAGCAAACTAACACCAAACTAACCACTCTTAACAACTGCAAGACGTTTCATCGAAAGATGAGTACCACCCATGGGAGGGCGCAGCACACAGTTCTTCATTCCTTCTTGCTCGATTTCATCAAGTCTGGGTGGTTTGAGGAAAAAATGACAAGCAGGGCACGTTCGAAATAGTCGCGCGCGAAGAGCCGGTGATAGCCCATCCAGACCTGGCAAACATAGAATCCAGTGGCGAACGCAACTGTAGCTGGCAAACCAAAGACTGGTGGAGGAAAGTGCAACTACTAGATAAGCTGACAAGAACTAGGCCTCCCAAATTGATACTTCACTTCTTCGCAGATTGAATCACCTTCCGATTTCAAAGCAAACTCCCAGGAAAGGAGGTGATTTTAACTTCCGGGTCGTGTTCGGACCTTTCAGCTTCCACTTTCAGAGCCAACCTTCCTTTCTTGCCTCTTGTTGGAGTTTATCCTTCGATGCGCAACTCTGCAGAGCGATCTGGAAGCCACAACCAAAGACACTTCCTGAAATCAATCAATGACTTCTTCCACTCCCTCAATTAGATCATGGTTACATTATGTTACATAGATGGAAAACCAACACAGGTTATGGTTTTCCACGAACCCATGATGATTTCAGGCAATGTACCTCCTTCTTGGGTATATCCGTTGCCAGGGCCCAGTGGACGATGATCGGGCCTGGTTGCAGACCTTTCCCCCCCAAGTAGAGATCCTCTTTGACTGACTCCTTCAGTTTCCCTGGAAAGTAGAGCTTAACCTTTTTTTCGCATATTCTTGTTTAGTGGGGAAGCCCATTCCCCCCAAAGGTCCTAAGGTTATCCACTGACTCCCATCGATGGCGGGTCGGCTCTTGGACGTGTTGACCAGGCCTCCTTTGGCACTCCACCTGGGCTGGGCATTGTGAGTCGCTTGGCCAGGAAGAACAAAGGCCCGGGAGCGCACCCGTCACGATTCTTCAATGGGACCACCACGCCACGATCCTTCAATGGGACTGCTCACCCCGAACAAGCTCCCCGTCTCCTGCAAACCTTACTGAGAACTTAATTGTCCACCACCACCTTCAGTTTTTGGGTTTATATTCTGCTAAAGCAAAAAAAGTAATACAGCAGCTCTTGTCAACCACTTGGACGGCAATCATGCCCACAGGGTAGTACTCTCTCACGACCTCCCTGGCCAAACATCGCGGGCCAAGCTTCCCCACTAATTGACTCAGCTGCAGGATGTTCACCGCCAATCGGATGATTTTACACCCTCCCCAAGAACGCCACCGTCTTGACCAAGAACCCCAGCAACAGTCTTGGAGCATTGGCTGCCAAACCTCCTCTATGTCGACCCCTAACACCACCCCCATGGACGATTTGGCACCTGCTGCTGGCGCCGGCGCCGGCGCCGCGCGCTGCTCCGCCAGCGCGGCGAGGACCTCGTCCTCCCTGGCGCGGGCGAAAAGGGGGCGGTGTGCAGGTCATAGCTTTTTGGTGCTCAGCGTATTTATATAAGTGATCCGATGTCATTTCGTGGTCCCTGGATGTGATTTCTCTTTGGTCCTTGGATGTGATTTGATTGAAACGTGTTCAGCTATCAAAACCTGAGTCTCCAAATATGGTAGTTATTCTTCTTTGGGTTGCACCAGCCTATGTTCAAGTTGAATAATAAAGATGGCATCTATTTGGGAGTTGTTTGATATGTTACGTCAGTCACCCCATACCTCATATCATCTACTTGACCAGTTTGGCTCAGGTTGGCTAGGGCATGCAGTTTCTCCTCCAGTCGTTTGCGGACTTTGTCCCGAGCTTCAACAAGGCCCGCAGTTCGTGAACGAGTGTCAAACCCCGGGATCGCTTGTCTTCCAACATTAGTTTGCACTGCGGGAGGGGGGCAGGTATGTATAATGTTAGAAGCAAGTCCCAAAGTTCTGAGAGGGCAGGTGAAACGACCAAATCGAGCTGATTCCCATGGAAAGCCTTCGGTAAACAGGCTTAGTGTGTGTGTGTGTGAACATTTGGATTTGCTCAACAAAAACAGGAAAATTCAAGAATCTTGCTACTACAACTACAACCATCCTGGAGTAGAATATGAACCAACCTCCAAGACAAGGCCAGTTTCCTTAAATAATCTACTCCTGGATTATGAATCTGGCGTCTTTTTGAAGACCTCGACCTCGTGACCAACATCGGCGCCCGGCGCCTCGGTTGCAACTTTCGAAACCTGGCTTAGGCAGGTCGGTGTCCGGTTGACGCTCTTTAGATCCGAAAAGGACAAGACCAATCAGAAGAGCGATTTCCCACGACTCGAAAACAAATGTATGGCTATTGGATCAGGGTTCGTTGTTGCACCTTTATGACCCGCGGACCGAATGAGCGCCGTTTTTCGTCTTTTGCGGAGCCCAGACCGACCTGCTCCGAACAGCGCTCCGGCGATGAAGGACGCAAGCGAACAATGGGAACGGTGAGGGGTAATCGGTATACCAGTCCGATTGGGCCGATTGACTCAACACATATAATCTTATCTGGTTGGTGGTTTGAACGAAAACGAAACCAAAAATAGGAGTCAGTGGATTCAACCACCCCAAGTAAAGGTTGAAAATGGACATCTCTGAAACCACCACCCTGATATGACAGGGTTTGCCTTGGAGTTGGGGGGGTTTGCCTGGATGATGAAATTTTCAGGGGTCTAGTGCTTGATGTTCTTTGTGGCTCTCCAGTTCACGATTGCTGATGTGCCACTTATGGATTGACTGAACAATGCCACCTGTAGTGCTTCTTGGTGTATTGACATCATTCAGCGGCGACCGCCCTCGTAAAACATCTCACAAACACCACAAACACCTGAGAAGCCTGGCGACCTCCCTCGATCGTGGCCTCAAAGCGCTCAGTCCGGCTTTGGAGACAGCATGGTCCTCGGGTAGTGCGGTCTCCTGGCGCAGCAGGTGTGGTGTGAGCTCGCCACATTCCAGTAAAGTTTGTCCATGGCTTTTGGAAGGTGAATCAGAAGCTTCATCAAAAGGTCAAAAGGTTGGATCACGATCTTTTTAAGCCACCTGCCAAGTGAGGGTTCTTAGATTTTATCAGAGGTCTTCTCCTCCTCCTCTTCTCCTCCCCTCTGGGCTATACCTCACGTGCATTATCGCAGCGGGCACTCCCGGACCTCAAGTGCAAGTGCTTGATCGCAGTGGGCACTCCGGGACCTCAACAGCAAGTGCACGATCGCAGAGGGCACGGCCGGACCTCAACAGCAAGTGCACGATCGCAAACGGCACGGCCGGACCTCAACAGCAAGCGCCAGAGCGCAGTAGGCACTATACCAGACCTCGCCAGCAAGCGCCAGATCACAGTGGGCAGTGGGCACTACCGGACCTCAACTGCCAGCTCCAGATCGCTGCGGGCACTACCGGACCCCAACAGCAAGCGCAAGATCGCAGCGGGCACTGCCAGACCTCAACAGCAAGCGCTAGATTGCAGTGGGCACTCCCGGACCTCAACTGCAAGTGCCAGATCGCAGTGGGCACTAAAGGACCTCAATAGCCAGCGCCAGATCGCAGTATGCACTGCCAAGCCTCAACAGCAAGCGCCAGATCGCAGTTGATGACTGAATCAATTGGTACTCTGGCATGTTTTGGCATGTTTGTCTGCATCACTGCTCGCCACATTTGATGACTCATTCAGGTGGTACTCTGACATGTTTTGGCATGTTTATGTTCCATCATTACTGCTGGCCACATTTGAGTACTGATTGAAGTGATGTGCCAGGTGGCAAGCCGCGGGCAATGAGACAGACTTGCTTGCAATGTTGCAGACGAAAAAATTGCCCTTGCATTGTGGATATGCCTTGAAATGCCATGGTGATGATTTTTTGAAGTAAAGTAAAGTAATTGTTTACAAAACATGTGTAATACCCTCATGTTTGTCAAAACAAGTAGCTGTAAGTAGTTCTTAATAGTTCTTATATGTTCTTATCTGAGTTTGAACTTGTCTTTTCAATCAGTTGAATATATGTAAAAAAAAAAACATCTTCAAGAGTGTATAAAGAGTTTGTATAATCCGAATGGGAAAGATAGAAGATAGGAATCAGTATTCTCAAACAGGAGGCAGTCACGGTTTCAACAAAACGAAGATGACAACATCAAACAGAAGATATCCCTAGGCCGAGAGAGTTCAAACGGAAGAAATTGATCGCTGCGCTCGCAGAGCTTTGGCCAGTCCAATCTTCCGAGCGAGAGAGAACTACTCAGTAGAGGAGCTGCGTCTTGCAGCATGAATTCGCGATTTGGGAAGACAGAAGACACGGGCCACCCTTTCAAAACAGAAGAAATAAGTAGCCAAAAATAGTCAAAAGCATCTTTAACTCTTTAACCCTGAGATGCCCTGAGATACCCTGCTTGAGACAATCATGTGTCTGGCGCGGTGTTTCCACTTGTCTCAGCACTCGGATCCGGAAACGGCCATCTGACATGGAAACCGATGGTTTCAATGTGGAAAGCACTGGAATTGACCGCCTGCTGCTGGGATAGAGAAAGGCTGGGATAGAGATATCGCTGTGAATCCTTCGATGGAAAGCACAAGAATTGACCGCCCAATCAATTAGATGTGGCCGTGGCCAGGGTCAATGAGCAGCTTGCTGAATGACACTTACTACAATGACCCTGAGATGAGTAGTCTCTGGATGTTCGTTGCCTGATTGACCTACACACCTGACTGGGAGCAAACCTTGTCCTTCACTCCACAGAATGCTCAGTAAAGGCCTTGGAAATCCCAGCAGGTTGGGCAAATGGTGCGGTTGCTTCTGTCTCGGTAATTATGTGAAGAAACACAATTCGTCCTAAACTAATTATATATAATTTATGGAGTCTTCTTGAAAAACCTGGTTTTGGTTTCAACAAAACCCACATCCAAACAACTCAAACCGAATCTTTCTTTCTTTGGCACTGCTGCCTGCTTGTTAGTGGAGTGCTGATGGTCCTCCGACGCTACGCTCGGTCTCCTCCACGCCGGTGAGTCCAGCCACACGTACCACGCCTGTGCTTGTGCTGACTGGCCCCGCTTTGGTGGATGATGAGGTGCTTCCTGACCACACTCGAAAATCGTGTGTTGGAGGGTCCCGGATGGGTGGCCAAACAAATGATATAAAGTCATATATAGACTAGTTCTGAAAGTTATGTCGCCGCTTGCACCAAAGCCCCAACGAGGCAACATTGGCCTCCTTGTTCATGGCAAGGTCCCAAGAATAAGAATAAGAAACTACAAACTGCCAAGAAAGAAGCACACCGCACACCAGTACAAAAGAACTGTAGCACTTGTAGTTTCATCTCTACCGACTCCTGCTTAGCAATGACGAGACGGCTTCTGTTTTGACGGACTATCTCAGCTCCGTCAAGTAGTGGGGTCATGTCAGGTCTAGTATCGAAACACAGTTGGACTATGGTGAGCGTAAGCGTCTCGCCGAATCCGTTGAAGTTCTTGGTGATAGTGCAGCTGGACGGTGGAGAACCCATATATATATATATATACGATCACTCTTTTTGGCTCTCATTTCAAGTCCACCCGCGCGCAAGTCCAAAAGTGCTGTCGTATCTACAACTGTCCTCTACTTGGATAAGTTGTTCAAGCCGCCCTGGTATCCCCTTGCCATTCCCCACCTAGCAGAAAGAGCCAGGAGAACTTCATTGCTATGAGCCAGCAAGGGGCTGCAGCAGCCGAGCATTGGCGCGAAAGTCTTCAGTAAATTCCCCCCTGCAGTTCTGACATGACAATGAAGTTCCAAGTTGTTTGCTATGTCTGAAAACATCTCCCAACTTGCAAAAGAAATGACCTCTCTTCACTCTCTAATGTCTGCATGGGGAATCCTTTTTCAACCCTCTCAAGCAAGAGTTCCTACAGGGACCATCAGCTCTATACATTGAACCTCAACACCTCGACCTTGACCTTTCAAAGCCAATGCAGGGACCAACCACCAGCTCGATGGACATGTTCTCTTTTCACCAAACACTTGTGGAACGCCAACAAGGTGAAACCTTGCAAACAAGGAAGTTTCATGCCAAAGATCTGTCCAGCTCGTCTGGGTCAATCTTTCAGTACTGTATGTTCGGTGTACTTAGAAGAAGCATTCGATCGAATTCGCACTATTTACTGAGGGCGAAAGACATCCAAACAAAAGCTTCAACAACTCAACCTCTGTAAACAATGGACTCTCCCTCTCCACTTCTGGTGGTGCAGGATTTCTTCATAGCTTTGTGACACCTGGAATCTACTGGGCCCGTCTCATTGCTGTTTTCCATGTTTTTCCTGGTGTTCCTCCCCATACCGTCCACCGTGGAGGTCTTCTGGGCCATCCGGACAGGCACGTGCTTCTGGGAGCGCATATCATAGGCATCAGTCTCTGGTTGCCACTTGTAGGACGGTAAGAAATAGATGGGATGCTCCTCTACGCATTCCCCCGGATCTGCGCCAAGGGTGGCCACACCCGACCGCCAGGCGACCAGCAGACACATCAGTTCGGAGCCCGAAATCGAAATCGACGATCCTCCAGCTTCTCCGACACGGTCGATCTGTCCAAAACGGGAAAAAAAGAAACATCCCTGAGAGTCCCCATGACTCATTATGACTCATTGTACCAGTGAGAAAGTATGACTTCCAGGTGGGGTAGTTCAGCAGTCAAAACGGAAGATCTGGGTATATAGCATGACCATTAGGAACCAGGCCAAAAAAGTGACAAAAAACAAACCATCCCGGGCACTGCCCTGACAGCTTTGCATGCACAACACCGCGCAACGTTGGTGGTTTACCCGATCTTTTCGAGGTTGAACATCAGAGTACGAAGTATATCATCATATCTCACGTGAGAGAAAACCACATATATATACGACATATATTCCTCCATAATACTCCATACACGACCAATGGGACTGGAATATATACCGAATCCAATCTTCCCCCTTTTCAACCACCTCTGGCCTGATCGGCCAATCAGACGGGTCGCCCAGACGGGTCGCGGACTGGGGGGCTTGGACTTCTTGAGTTGTTGACGGACTCAGAAAACCACTTGAGCTGTCTGTCTGCATCATCTCTTCCGAAAAAACAAAAAAACAGACCCTCCATGGGAGTGGCATATTCGCCGAGAAACGGCCAGGGGTGGTTTGGGGGGGTCTTATGTTCGGCAAGAGACCCATGTTCGGCTCGTGTGTCTAAAGGTCTACGGTTTGGAGGCGTAGAAGCAGCGCCGTCCTCGAAATCATGGAACGCCATCCGGTCCCGCCGCATCAAGGCCAACCTGAAGCTTGCTGAGATGTTTCGACAGGACGCATAATGAGGGCCCTCCAAACAACCTGATTTAATCAGGCCAACATGATACAAGTATCAAGATTATCGAGTATATGTATACATAAGCATGATTTGCAAATTATCCATGATCAAACAAAGGGACTCACCTTCGCAATCTCTTCAGCAATCGCTCGTTTTCTCGTGCCGGTGCTTGAAGGACGAAATCTTGAGATGGCTAATTTGCCAGTCAATCGGCCAAACATCTAAGCTGTATACTGTATACTAGTACAATCTTAGGTTTTGCTCCAGGACTTCTTACTTCAAGAATGTCTGGAAACTTGGCACTGCAACACGGCTCAACCATTATGAACCCTTCGAACTTGGCGATGGAAAAAGTCCAATTTATGTCCAGAATCCGTGTCAGTTATCTGGTCAGTCTCCCCCTTCTCTGTCTTCTGTCACATACTTTACTATAAGAGCACCACCCCTTTTCAGGTCCCAACGCCGAATAGCACCGAGACTCAACAACAAAACAACAAATGCCAACTCTGGCTCTTCTCTCCACTCCTCTCCTACCACCGGCAGGCTGAATCCCGGTGAGAATCACCAGTCCCGCGGAGAAGCTCCGCGCCGCGGTCCTCCGCGCGGTTCTGCGTCCAAGGGGCTGGTCCAGGGCCAAGAGTTCGCCGAAGCGCCTCTGCTGCACCTTCTGCCGGGCCTGACGCCGTGGAAGCCGAAGCCGCGCCCGACGGGCGACGGGCGACACGACGCGGAACGCGGAACGCTCGTCTCTTCGACTCGACCGATGCGGCGCAGAAGACGATGCCCAAAGACTCTGCAGACTGGCATCTTGGCCGCTCAGTTGGGGTGGTTGAAAGGTGGTCAACGGAAAATATTCCTTGGGTCTATCCTATTACCTGTAACAGTGGATGATGGTTTGTAAAGGCCTTGTCCAAAATTACTGACTGTTACAGGTAATAGGACAAGACCAACATATTTCAGTCCCCTGGAGCGTTTGGGGATGGCCAGTCGCGCCGCGCGTCGCCGGGCGCCTGTTGCAGGGGCATTCCACCCAGGTGGCCAGGCCAATGGAGCCGCGAGTTGGTGTCGCCCAGGCAAACCACGTGGTCGTGATCCTCTTCAGGCGCGGTTAAGGCGTCCGGTAGAGGCCCGGTTGAAGACCAAAACACCCTGGGATGGAACATGAATGGAACATGAACAAACCCTGGGGATTGGTAGAGTTCACTCCGGGGTTGAAGAACTTTCACTCTGCTGGGGGTATACATCCGAAAGTGCACGGCTTTTCATCAGTTTTGAGTCGTACGGAGACCCGATGGAGCACACACCGTGCGTGTCTTTTCTGACTTATTTGATGTGTTTTCCCTTCTGCTGGTAGTCTGTCTAATGGCTGTTGATCGAGAAGTTCTCTTTGGAGGACTGCTTTCTTATTGGTCTTCACGACCAGAATATATCGGCAACTGTCTAGGAAGCACCAGAATCCGCTTTTGCCATCCACCTAAATTCAAAAATCGACCCCAGTGTTCAGCAGACTGGTTGGTTTTGGAGGATGTCAAAAAAAGAGTATCCATCCAATTTCTGAGATCTCCAAAATAGCTGCGAATTACACTTGGTCCGCTCGCGCAGAACCCGGCATGGGGGATGTAAGCAGTGCACGGTTTAAACTGGGAAGCCGAATGGAGAGAGTAGTGTAGACTGTTGATCAATCAATCGCCCCATAAGAATTAAGAGCTATTGCAATCCAAATGGATTCTTGATTGATCCACAGTCATTCCACTGGATGGGTGCTCCAGCGGACTCTTTTGGGTGCTCCAGCCAAACAACGGGACCTCGTCCGAGGCGCACCCCTTCGGGTGCTGGTGGCCCATATGTCTCTTCGCTGTTGCACCCCCTGTCAATGGATCGGGGGTCAACGCAGAAATATGTTGAAGGTGAACTGAATGAGTTGGGTGTTTCACAATCTGTCCTCCTGAAATAGATGTTTTGGTTCAGTTCAAACCAATTGACTGCTCATTGATCCGTTGTCTTTCTGATGAAATGTGTTTTTCTTTTTTGTTTCAGGAGCCATCCCTCTCAGGTTTAATCAAACCAAACTCTGTAGACTTTTTGGTCTTCATCGGTGTCGCTATGACAAAGACATACAAAGACTAAGGGGGGCGCACAGGGAAAGGCTTCCATGCCAGTGACAATTGACAGGGGAGACTCGGGGTTCAGATACAACCAGAAACGAACAACATATGACCCTAAACCCTTCTGAGCCAAATCCAGGTCTATTCCGAGACCATGCCATCTATGACGAACGCATGGATGGACCATGTTCACCGGAAAAAATATAGCTCGATCTTCCATCATTCCAGACCCATGGATCGTCTGAGTATTATACCAAACTCGGACCCTCTCCCGCTTTTTTTTGGGGAAGCCATCAACTCCAAAAAGAGCCACCCAGACTGACCCATCTCTCCGCTCTGCGGCCCCCCCGTCTCCAGTATCTTGGCACCCACGGAGCCCCTAGGGGACCTCAGGAGCACAAGGTGAAGGGCCCTTCACAGAAACCCCAGCACCTGGTGCGCCAAGGGCAAAGAAGGTCGCCTCTTGATGAATTCAAACAAGTAAACGCATATGGAGAAAGAATATAGCCTCTTGATGCATTAAAAAAACATATCATATGATATCCTCTCGCTGAAAGCAAGCAAAGGGAACGGCAAACTGCTTTCAACTGTCAGAAGGTCGGTAGGTTGGTCAGTTCCAAGGCTTCCTGCCGCGGAGGTAAAAACAGGTCGGCTGGAGTCAAGACCCTGACCGAATTCCCCGATCACGAGTGCTGGCCATAGCTGTACTAAACCCGGACATGATCAGTTCATCCTTCAAGAGCTACACGTCTTCCACAGCTGAGCACCCCTTGCGCTGGTGCTCCATTCAGCTCGGTCGTGCTGCGCGAGGAGCCCGGGGCGACCGTGGAGGCGGTCGGCCTCGCGTCAGGGTGGTGGGGGGGGATGGTTTCACCTGGTTGAAGTCACAGGAAAAGCTGAAGTCAGATGGAAGCAACATTGGAAGCAACGGGTCTGTTCAACTGGCTGTAAAGACCTCGATGGTCACAGAATGGTGCGAATTAGAATGTTCGATTGAACAACATCGAATGTTTGTTCACAGAACAGTTGTTTTGAAGCTTGACCCCAAACCCAACCTTTTCTCAGCTGCGGCTCTTCAAAGAAGGATGTACTGCAGATGGATTACCATTCTCAGGATAATTCCAAGAAGCACTATTTAACATTGTATAACCCTTTCTTGCTTGGTCAAAAAATGTAAAGAACTACTGCGTGGGTTGTTGTATCCCTTAGCCTCAGTCGGGTCAATGTACCTGAACATATAAGGCCCCATTGACTGGGCGGGCGGGGTCCAACTTGGGAGGCCAAACATGGCGTTCAGTCGCCGAGCGAATAGGTTTTGCCAAATTAGTCGGCGGTACCTGTACAGTACCTCCTGAGAGAGGTTGAGTTCCCTGCACCAGGTTCACCAGGTTCAGTCTTCATGGGTATCCGAATCTATCCGATCTTCTCGAACAACCTTCGGATGGAATCCAACCAAGAAAAAAAACAGAACCAGTTTCCCGAAGAGTTCCCTAAAAAGATGGCTTTCCCAGTTCAGTTCACCACACGACGTAAGACCCCACCCCTCGCGCCAGACCCCACGACGCGACCGGGCGGATCCGGATCGGCCTTCCTTCGCTTTCGCCTGGAGACGCCTATAGAGACGGTGCGGATGAGTCCGGATGGGGTCCCGGGTGTGTGTGTGTGTGTGTGTGTGTCCACACCTGTACCAAAGGACACCACTCAATGCAAGTTAAACCTACCAGGCAGGGGGCCACAGACCAATCTAAGTGTGTCTGTGGAAGCGGAAACAGCGGTGCTATCGGTGCTGGACGGTTCTTTAAGAAACCCACCACGGGGTGACTCGTATGGTGACTCGACGGGGAGCATGACAGGACGACGGTTGGCAAACAGATTGAGTTTGGTCTCTTGTCGCAGCAAGTGGGGCATGGATGTGGTCCACGAGTCCACAAGCGCCAATGGAATCCGAGCCCTTTGCAGATCCTCCATAAGCAAGTGCACATAGAGTCATCGAGCCCCGAACCGCGCAACCGCGCTCGCGGCCGCCCGACTTGCCGCACCAGATCCCACAAGGACGAAGCATTCCGGTTGAACCGGAGTGCAAACGACGCTTGTTGGATCTGTCTGGGAAGGCACACCATTCTAAGTTGCGGCAAACGAAGCATGATTTCTTCACCCTGGGCAGCGTTTGTTTTGTACCTTGGGCAGCACTGTCTTTCGCAACTAGCCGTTGAAACAGGGACACCGATCCACCGAGCCGTTGTCCCATCGCAGATGGCCTGCGAATCCACAAAGGCCTGGTTCAACAGGCCGTTGATCCGCACGTGCGGTGTTTTGCCGGACTCATCTGATCTGCTGCATCTTTTTTCAGCTCCAGTTTCCAGGAAGAAGTGGAACCAGTTCCAAACTTCCCTTGTCCAGCTGCTAAAGAAAAACAATGCAGTTGCTCCATGTTCATCTGCTGCATCTTTGTCGGCTTCCAGCTTCCCGCCGCCAAACGATCTTCGAGTGACCTTCAACAGCGACAACATACATTGGCGGTATAAGATGGTGGCGGACCCCCAAGCCGTTTCCCTGGTTAAAGGTTCCGAAAAACCAACTGTTGGATTTGAGTGAGGTGGAAAACCAATTCCCCCCCCCAAACAAGGCTTTTGAGGTGAATGTTGGATGCTGATTAGTTTATTACAGATATTACAGAGGGCCTCCCATTTGTTTAGGGGGAGGGGAGGGGAGGGGATCCCTTTGACTAATCAAGATCCAACATTATCCACTTTGGTATGAGATGGTGATCTGCCTCACGCCGAAGACGTCACCCAGCTCTGAAGCCGGAGGGAGGGTAGCTCCTCCTTCATCTCAGCACAGAAGCCCAGGATGACCAACTTGTTATCACTTGCTAGTGCCCGGTTTAGCCATCATGCAGCTCGAGTTCTGCGCTGTTCAAAGCTTTTGTCGAAAAGGCGGGCCCTACCCCACCCCTGCAGTTAAGAGGATGAGCTAGGGTGTGGACGGCCAAAACACAAGCCTTTGTCAAAACCTTGAATATTCCATCTGATCTGCATCGGAACCATTTCAGGTCCGGTCCTTGACAAAACTCCCATATTTCACCATAAAATGAAGCTCATCCTCATCAAACTCATCCGACAGTTGCGCCAAACACAACAGCTTCCGAGGCTCAAAAATAACGTTGTGGGACATGGGGAATGTTCAAGGTCCAAGGAGCAACAGGAATGATAAATGGACCCTGCAACGAGGCCTGCACTTACTTATGCTGCACACCTCTGTTTAATACTATAGACATTAGTAAACGAAAACCTCTCATTCAACCCACCTCATCCAATCGAACGTACCTCGATCAGAGTTAAACAGATCCAAAACTTGAAATAACATCAAATAACCCCATGATGGGCATCTCCATGCTCTCCACGCCGTACTCCACACCCCGCGCGCCTCCACCGCGGCCGCCTGGGCCTGGGCCTGGGCGTTCCGCACGCGCGCCAGCTGCGCACGGAACTTCGAAGCCACTCGGAGCATGGCCCGGGAATCCTCCACCTGCGCACGCCGCCAGGTAGTGCGGGAGGGAATGTGTGTGGTGCACCATGAATTTTGGGGAGGTGGGTGGATGGGAATCCTGAGGCATGAGAGTTCGGGGGCGCACAAGCCGGAGGGGTGGTGACGACATGTCTCCTACTCCTTGCTCTTGTGGTTCCAGACATGTTGTACTTCCTGTTTTGCTACTGGAGACGTGTAGGATGGACCCTCCCAAGTCCGGCAGCAGCTCCTTCCTCCTAAAAATTGATGGTGAGCTCGTGAGCTCGTGCGTCACAACGGCTCTGCAAAAGGCCCCTTGAGAGTACCTTGGTGTTTCCCTTACCGCAAAGACTCAAGGCCATCGCAAGGCCATCCTGGATGCCGTTGGGGCACTCCCGGATGGCGTCGCTCCACAAGGGTTGGAACAAGAAGTCGGATACCTTTGTTGCTCACCAGATCCGACCCCTCTCTCATTGGACTCGCGACCCTCGCGGCTAGAGCAGAAAGGCCGCGGCCTCGCCCTCGTCCCCCCTTTTTCTCCGCTCAGCGTTCCGCGGACCGCGGTGAAATCGGAAGATCGATCCCCGCCAACCCCCGTTTTGGGCTGTTTTGGGCATGCGTTAGCCGCTCCGTTCGTCGGTGCAGGCTGTTTACATGCTTTTTGGGGTCGAGGACAGACCTAGCACCGGTGGAAGGTGATTTCTGCACCGGGGGGGACCTGACACCCTTGGGGTCTGGACCGGACACCCAAACGCAAAAGGCTGGACAATCAAAACGAACCCTTTCCATTGGTTCAAAGCCCTATAGAGAGGGAGGGAGAATACAAAGCCCGGATGAAAACTCATGGTTATCAAGTTATCATTGCTGATTCCGATCTCGTGGGGATCTCTACGTTGCCAAGTCAATCTCCACTTGGCGCCTTTGCATCTTTTATCTGCTCGCAAATGCTGGAGCAGAGCTTGTTCATCAACAGTGGAATTACCACAACCTATACAAGCAGCATGACTTGGCTGTGTCTACATACTTGTGAATCTGCTCGATTGCCGTCACACCTTCCGGGCAAACCCAAACAGCTTTGGTAGCTAGCTAGCCTATAAGTAACTCCCACCAAAGGGCTGGTGGCAAAGGGCTTTTCCAGCCAGTAGAAAGCCCCCTCTGGTTGGAAGCACAAGATCCTGCACCTGGGATTCAGCTCAGCTTGTATCATCTAATAATCTAATATAACTATAACGATTTGTACGGATTTTGTGACATCTACTCGGAAACCCCTGTATCGTACATACCGTCTCCAAAATTTAACCAACGACTTCGCTTTGTTTCCATCACCTTGATCCCTCCGACCGACGAACGAGGCGGCTGCGGATCTGGATCGCGACGGTAGATGGGCAAACAGAAGGCAATTGCAAGGGACGTGGAAAGAGAAAACCATGGTCTCTGTAGGTGTCCTTCAAAGTACATGATTCACACATGTTCACACTATCAAGTTCTTGGATTTTCCAAGGTTTTCGTCTTTGGATCCTTGTGTCGGAGCCCATTGACCCAGCTGTCCATCTCTCCGCGCTCCAGCAGCCGCAACGGGCTCCACCGTGGCGGAAGTCGGTCAGGCGACGCTGAGCTTCTTTGGCGCCGAGGTGTAGCCCGACTGCTTCCTGAGGGGAAAGGGGTGGTGTGGCTCGTCCCATCCAGGAGCCGTGGATGTGGGGTAGTCCTTACCTAAATTTGAGTGACAGGGGCACCCAACTCCATGGAACTGTTGGGGGGAAAGAGAACTGCTGGAGGTCCTTGGGAGAAGCATAGAAGGGTCGATGCTGGTCGGTCTCCGGGGTCTTCCCCCTGGACGACCCTCGGGTCGTTTTTGTCCGAACAATTCCAGGACCAGAGGTCTCCCCCTATCTGAATTCAGATACATCAATCATATACCAGTTGTTCACCTGGGGGTATCCCCTCGATTCATCAACTATAACTTACAGTAGTAAGTCAGGCCATCGATGGGAAAAGAAAACGGCCCTTCCGCCGGAGGCCATCCCTTGAGCTATGGCTGGGTTGAGGTCTTTGACGTTCCCACACACAACCAATGGGACTGACCCCATTGACCCCCCAAACCTCTCCAACTGATCGGCATTCCTATGGCAGTCCCACGCGTCCGGAGTTCTGTGCTCCTGTGCCCCCAGGATGTTAATCGTCTGGCCATCCGAGCTGGGGGGGGAACAACAGGACAGCGGCCATGGTTCGCCGACTGAATCCTGAAGCTTCTCTACAAACATATTCAGTCAATGAGAACACGCCTCTGATTCAACTGGACAAGTTTTGTCACTCAGCCACCGAGATGAACACCAACATAGCTGGTCCCTTCCACGGATGATTCCAGGGAGTGTCAGATCTAACAACTAGTCTTCAACACGTGCCAGTTCTAGAAGTCTTCCCCTAAGCCTGGGAGTCGAGCTTAACCGAGACTCCTTGAAAGCAAACAGATCTAGACTAGGTGTTCTTCACCGTATCTGTCACCTCCAACCAGAATGGCAACACACACCCAAACACAACAACGGGGGACAGACATGTTTACAGTAGTTCAAAAGGGGTCAAGGGCGGCAGATATTCCATACATGGGCTGTCTGGAATATATTTGGAGTTCCACGACCAACCCCAATTCTGACCGTTGGGGTGCCGAAGCTGTGTCCAACACGACCTCGAACACCCCGAGGTCTGTCGAGCATCATGGTGGATGCCACATACTGGTCCACCTCGTTGCAGACAAACCCGCGAGAAAGAGCAAACATGAAGTGCTAGAAGGAAATACTCGAGAGAGTGGGTTACATGACCCAGACTTGGGACGTGTTGTATACCTGAAGCAAGTGGTAGAATCAGAAGCGTACCCTTTCCGTCCGATGCCCAAGACCTGACCCCACTCAAGAAGCTGAAACCTGACTGAACATGATCGACCCATGATCATCTATCTCACTCAGCAAGTGACGTCACCACAAGAGCAGCTACACGTGAACGCCCAGATTTCTCCTACCCATGACCCAGGTTTCATCCTCAAGGTTTCTTCAGTCTATCTTGGCAGAATGTCACAACATCTTGTCCCACCTGACACAAACTTTCCCCTTAACTGAAGTCTTCCATGTCGAAGTCCTCATCTGACATTCTCAGTCCTTTGCTCTTGCTAAGTCGGATCCTCCCATGTCTCATCGAAGCCCTAGAAGTTATAAACACCACCATTAAATTTAAGCATAAACCCTCAACAGCCATTGTTTTCTACTCACGGTTTTTCACTACAAAACCAGATTCAACCTTTCCTTCAAAATGGTCAAACGGACTTCTCCAGGCTGTGACTCCTCCGGGAGACCGACCACCGACTGCCAGAGAGGCTGCCGTCCAGGCCGCATTGCCCCAAAAGTCGGGGTCATCCAGGTTGTAACCTGTCAGATCCACTGTCAGATGGGTCAAAAGTGGAGGGACCCTTCGGACCCTTGGATGTTGGTTTTTCCTGGTAAGACCTTGGACCCATGACCAGGTAAGATCTGTCTTGGATGTCATTTAAGACCAGGTAAGACCTTGGATGTTTAATTTGTCTTTTTTTTTCCCACCGAACATGAAGATGAGCAAAGGAATGACTGAGTAGGAGTCATGGGTGCGGCATTCTTCTGTCTCACTGGGATTCGTCATGTCTGCGAGGTAGAACAAAGAAATGACTACTATGCAAATCAACCTACCATGGTGAGTTCCGGGCTCCAGGTTGAACCCACAGCTAGATCGACCATCTGATCAAGCTGGCATTTGGAGGGGAGCCTCTTTCAGAGCACCCGGTCGTCGGGAGAACCAAAAGAAACAAATGACCGGTCTTACCTGGTTCTTAAAGGACCTCATTTCACTGGGTCCGGTCATGCAAAAACAAGTACTCAATGAGGTCAAGGACCAGGTTTTACTTGGTCCTTGGACTAGTAGGCAGTAGGGAGACATCGAACATCTCGGCTCCAAACCTTGGAGGTGCTGGAGTTGGGGAAAGTGTCTGGGAGTTGGCAAAAGTCTGAGGCGATTGCATGAAGAGGTCCCAGTCTCCGGAATTCGATTTGAGGCTTTCACAGGGCCACTGCATGGGCATTTGATTTGAATTTGAAGAGGGTATAGGATCTCTCTTGAAAGAAACCATGAGATACTGATCATTTGAGCTTTTCCCATCAAACTGTGCAACATAAGAGTCCAAATGAAGAAATCATCGACCTCGGTCCCTCTCTGACCTTGAGGAGATGGGATTGAATCAAAAGCCTGGGGGCCGCCTCCGGCGAGGGGGTTGTAGACAGAATCCCCTTCTACCAGGGCAGCTTGTTAGGCTTCCCTCATTTTGGGAGAAAGAATCTGTCTGTACCTGGTGCAAGTCTGTACCAGTTTCGCTCTCAGACTTGTAACTTCAACTTGATTATCACCCTGGTACCAGTCCTCCAAGCCTGCTTTGTTTTTGACCTCCAAACCTGCTACCTCCTCCACTAAACACTTCATAGCATCAACACCAGCACTTCATGGGGCTCCTTCAGGGCAACCCACATACCTCCTCCGCAGCGGAACACCGAGACGGTCCCGGAACCAAAGACCGGACCGGTCTCGACGGAGCCCGCCTGCGCGCAGGAAGGTCTGGCCGTCCGGAAGCCCGGTGAAGCGCTGGGGGCCCTGAGGCCCGAGCTCCTGGGAAGAAAAGACAGTGGGACGTGGGGACAAACGGATCGAAAGAAAGACGGACATTCTGATTGACATCATCTGTTATGGTCGAAACATGTCATCTGAATCGAACACGGACATTCAGATGACATAAAATGTGTTTGGTGTTTATGGGAAAATACTTGTCATCTGAATCTCTGAAGGCAAATCAACAGCTGCCGTTCTTTGATATATCCCGGATCTGGAAGCAAGCGGAATGGCGTGATCAAATGTGTTGAGTCACGGTCTGGACGTTCATCAGGTCGCCACATAAACTGGCCAATTTTGGTTGGAGGGTCTGGCCAATATTTCATAGGAATACCCGCTGGGCGAGGCAAATCACAGGTTTTAATAGACATAAATCATAACTTAGACATAACTACAACATAACACAAACAACATCAAATAACAAGAAACCATCCAAGAGAGGCTTCTCTGTCCCGTCCCCAGGGTCTCGAGCCACTTGGAAAGAACATATGGGAGTTTCGTGACCTTCCTGTTCGGCTGCGATCACAACATGCTCTCCTTCACCATGAGCTTGTGCTGCCAGACCTCCTTGAAGATCTTGGTCCAGGAACCTGCCAACCGTTCTTCTTTCCTCTGGAAGCACAGACCACCCATCGACGCAATCCTCCAAAGATCCTGATGCAAAAGTTCTCTTCCCTGTCAAAGTCCTCCTGATGAAGCAAGTACCAAGGGTCCATCATCCAGTCCTACTTGTCCAGCAATTTGGAAACTCCAAGGACTTGTGACAGACCCCATTTGCCCAATGAATCAATTTCCGACCCCCATCCACATTGGATCCACATTGGATATGGGCCTATGGGTGCTTATTTTAATAGGGCTGGGCAGACTTGCCTATTCTCCAAACCTTTGAGGCGGTCTTTGGGAGTTCCCGTTTTTTTGAATATCGCACCCATATGGTCCTATGGTTTTCTAACATCCCTGAACCTCTGAGGGGTGGGTCAAACACATGGGATGTCTGCATGTGCATGTCCAAGTTGATGATTCGAAAGGCTCGCGGTCTTGCGACACTTGCGAGTGGTCTCGTCCGGGTGTTGGGTGAAGGATGCCTCGCTTGCGCCCAATGGAAACTCGTGGAAGCACCACAAGCTTCCAAGAATCACCATAGTGATTCCAAAATGAAATCCTTTGTCAACCAGCTTCATCTCAAGCCAACCAGCGAACCCTGGATCGAGCGGTGCCTGGCTGCCGAATCTTGCTGACGCGCAGCAACAAGCAAGGGCTGTACATCTCGCCCTGCGCTTGACGCCTGGCCCCAAGGAGGTGAGTGAAGCTACGTGGTGATGAAGAACCCACCACAAGTCCCGGGGCGGTGATTGCAACCTATACAAACGCTGTGTTCTGAATTGAAAGAAGAAAACACCTGATGCTGCCTACAAAAAAGAGAACTCGGATCTAAAGCTAAGTTTTGGACAGGCCATATTGTTAAGAAACTGACTGATCGTATGGGCATAGCGGGTAAGGCTCTTAGTTGACAGTGTCGTGTGGGATGCGTGATTCTAAATCTTCAACACATATTCTTTTGATCATGGGAAGAGTTGTCAAAAGAGTGCATGACCAACAACTGTATTCTTGTTCTCGGGCTGCTCGTGAGTTGTGCCGCAAGGAATAGACTCATCTGTTCCCAATTTGCCAATATTTGCAGGGCTTTGCTAGGCCCCTAACTCGGACATTCCTCCCCCTCAACGAACAATGAGCTGGACCTTGTTTGTCTCTTGTCTTGGCCATCCCCTCTGCAGTAGCAAAGGCCCATCCCAATCTTTCTGAAAGACAAAAGTCATCCTTTCTATTCTATTTTCCAGACGTGACTTGATCTAGCTGACACTCAAACCACTTGTATTCCCTCGCTGGCTTATCCGGGAAAAAGGGCATAGCTTTGCTCATGTGCAACTACCCATGCAAATGAAGATGGAAAACACAACAACCTTCCATAGCTTCCACCTGATTTGGATCTGGGCAGAAGCCATTACTTCACCCACTGAGAAGCTGCAAAACCAGCCTTCAGAATTGCATGCTACAGCCCATGGACATCAATCCCCAACAAAAAACATCTATATATGTAAAATCCATCTGATGGTCCCCAATTCTACAGGGATCTTCCCAATGGGGATGAAAACCACTTCTTCAAACGATGTCCAACGTCTGCAGACGTCTCACGCCTGCGCATGGGGTCGGAGGAGCCGATCCGGAAGTTGCTGGACCGGGCCTCCACCTGGCGCGAACCGGACCAAGGTCGGGCCAAGGCGGCCAAGGTTCGAGGTTTTCATGAGATGGCTCAAAACTTGGATACCCAAATAGACTACAACCTGAGGGCTCTTCTTTTTTGAGCCGCAGCCACCCACATAGTACAAAGGCATGTCAAAAATAAGTTGCTTTCTTGAACACATGTGAACATCTGATATACTTCAACTTCAACCTGCTCCACAGCTGAACCCCTAAAAATGAGCTCGACGCACTTCCATCTTGCGGTGCATTCCCGGAAAGGAACGCCAACTGGCTGGATGAGTTTGGATCGCCATGGATCGCCCTATGTGTTCAAGCACAATGGTGGGACGACCAGTCTGGACGACCAGTCCCTGACTCGACCAGTCCCTCAAATCCCACTCCCACCAGTGAAAACGGCCCCACTCCGCCGGTTTTGGCACCACTGGATGATGTCATCGACACCTTGTCATCCTCCACCAGGTGTCTTCTTGGATGCGAGCAACTCGCTCCGTTTTGGGTCTAAACGTCAACAGACTTCAGTTCATCTGGAGATCCGTAGGTTTCAAAGAATTGCGCATCAGGTAGCATGTGAGTGGTTGCCAGTTTGGCGGTCTCGTTTCGAAGCGCCAGAATGGTCAGCCGTTCGCTCAAGCGGCTGTATTTGTAGGAGAAGATTCTGGGACATGAAGCAACAAGATTCGCAACTTGCTCACTGGAAAAATGCAGTCCAAACAAGGTGCACTTTGGCTCCAGATTCATCTTGATGCTCAACCCAAGCACGCATGGAAATCCTGCCACTGCCTTCGCAACTTGCATCTTGCTAAGCCCCA
>CAXAMN010021362.1:803211-822286 GCA_963970005.1 Durusdinium trenchii
ACTCCACTGTGGGCTTCAAGTTCTCCTCGATGCTCAACCCAAGGACTCGTGGAAATCCTGCCACTGCCTTTGCAACTTGCATCTTGCTAAGCCCAAGCCCCAAAAGCCATCGCAGTTTTGGTTTGAGGTTACCTTCAATGGCTTGGCTGCGCGACTCAAAAAATCCTCTTCATCGTTGCAATGTCATGTGGGCTGAACCCTTCAGCGGCCAGGTAGTCACAAACCTCTTTGCTTGAGTTCCTTCCTGCCAAAGTTGCAGCTTTCATGGCAAATTGCTGGCCATCCTCTGCCAAAGTCCATTTATCGATTGCCATCCTCAATAGACTCTGCTTCATTCTCTTACAAGCATTCGGCCGCCAAGCATCTTGCATTCCAGCTACCATCTGTTCCAGGATGCTGTGCAAGGTCTTCACAAGTGATCTCTCTTCCCCTTCTCGCCAGCGAGGCACTCTGACCCAAAGAGTGTGTGCTTGCGCAACCGGTTTGCGGACGCTATGAGTGAGTCGTATGACAAAAGATCCTGCTGGAGCGTAGTCTAGCAATGCTGCATTCTTCTTTCGATCCATTGCCATGCCCTCCGTTTCCCCATGCCTCCAAAAACCATCATATTCCACAAAGAGCGCCGCAGTCTTCTTTTTCAGAACCCCATGAGCTGTCAAGTCAGGCTCCAAATAATGCCCCTTCCACCCCTGGGTTGCCGGGAAGCTTCGAAAAAGCTCTCCAATCGCTGTGCCAGGCATCAGCAAAGCTGCCAGCTGCGACAACAACTCCGCTTCCGCCCGGCTGTCAACTCTCCCTCTGGGCCATCCATTGCGCCACCACGCCGGCATGTAGGCCACGGGAAAGGCCAACAAACAAAGGCCCAAGCATGGGTGCCGCATCCTGTCGCATGCAGGTGCCACTGGTCTGGCCACCTGCAATTAGTAGCCATCAATTCGCTGCGGTGAACAAAGATGGACATGTCCAACTTGGAAGTGTGTGAAGAAGTGAGGTCAACATGCGACTGGCTGGCATGCAGTCTGGTGGGGAGTTGGCAATCTCTAGCATGGTGGACACCCCATCAAAGAAAGAACAAAGCCCCTGGAAGCAGGCGAAAACTTCTTGTGCCAGGTGATCTTCCATATTCAAAATTTCTGTAAGGGGGCAAATGAGCAGTCAAGACAACGGACGTGTTTGTTTTTGCAAGAAGCAGCAGGTTGACCCCGGTGAAGACTCACATGAACCCTGAAAACCACTGGTTTGTAAAATGGGAACTTCCAGTCTTTTCAGGGCGCCATTCTCAGGGTCCACGTTGGCTTTCGGGAAAGTTTTGCATATCCATCTCCAAGTCAAAGCACGTGTCTTTCTCTCTCTCACTCTCTCTACATACACACATATATCATACATCATATCAAATAAACATACATTGTGAAAAAAAAGGAGAAATCGACCACCAAGACCTAGATCTGTGGGTCCGTCCCAATTCTATGTCTCAGCTCAGCTCATGTGCGCCCTTTTTGTTCTGCCGGGTCTGGGTCCAGTGCGTTTTCACTCAAAGCGTGCTAATGATGAGGTGTTTCCATTCCAATCTTCTCAAACAACTGGGCAAGGCCACTCCATCCAATTTCGACTGACGACCAGGCACGGTGAGCTTCTGAAGACTGCTGGGCAGCTTGACCCGCTCCTGAGGCCGGGTTTTAAAAAACAAAAATAAAGTCAGGTGTCTAGTTCTAAGTCTCTTTAGGTGTCTTTTAGAAACCAAGTTCTTGATCGAAAATTTGTCTCTCTACAGGGTTCAGAGATGAATGCTAATCCAGAACTTCTGAACTACCCTACCTGCTGAGCACATTGGAGATATCCAGTGTCCAGAACACATTTTGGCTTGCAAAGCCTCTTCACATGGGGGGTGCTATATATATATATATTCAAGAGTCTACAACTGAGTCTACAGTATCATATGATATTAACATGATGCATCATTTGGACTCTTATATAAGTCAGGTTCAAAGATGCGCAATGACATGTTTTCCATGCTCTCTCACAGAAGATATCCAAACCATATCCAAAATATCTACAGCAACCAAATGGGAAGAACACGGAAGGACAATATATTCTCTTCGAAAGCTCCTTTTCGGAAGGGCCTGAAACACACGACACACTCTATGTTTCTCAGAGATCCACGGAGTGCTTGAAACATGGTGGAGTCTATGAAGACCCATGAATACCGAATACCATCGAATACCCATGAATTCTTGGACCCTGAAAGACCCATGAAGACCCATGAATTCTTGGTGGAGTCTATGCCGCCCATTAACGGATTGGACCTCCGTCATAACCATTGTCCATCCGTCTAAAATCCTCTTGGGGTGCCATCATGCCATCTATTCCTCTGAAACTCTGCCAGGTGTCCAAGCTCCGGTCGAAATGGAAACCAAAGGTCAAGCTCTGCAAGCCGCAGGGCAAATGCACTCGATCTAAACTCTGGTTGAAATGAAAGCCTCAGGCAAACAAACGAAGCGTTCGTGACAAAAGCACAAAATAGCACAAACTTTTTCACGGACGTGAAAAGCTGCGCCGTGGTCCGTTCTTTTGGAGTGTTCAAGCCTATCACTGCGTACATAAGATTAACTGTCCATTACCTGTAAATATATTGTTAACAAAATATGTAGTAATTTTCCATAGCACTGGATTCCCTACCACGGGATTCCACAGATCACAAAAACAACAATCATGGAGGAGGAACTGAGCCTTTCATTTTCCAACCGGTGAGGTGTTTCGTGGACTTTTTGTGGTTTCAGGGGACCTCTTTTGGCGTTGCAAGCACATGTTCACAAGCATGGATCGTACTATCTGGACATATGCTCATGAAACACATCTAGATCTGGAAAACACATTTGTCAGAAACACATATGTCAGAATATATACGGTATATCGTATGATCTAGATCCAAATTTAAACATAAACACATCTGCTTTCTCCTTCCAGGAAGCCAAAAGTCAGATTCTGCAGGCTCTCAGGAAGCGTCAGAGTGTCCAAATTCTGGTTAAAGGAGTAGCCGAAGATCAAAGTCTGCAAACCTTCGGGTAGCGTCACACCATCTAAGCTCTGGTTGAATTGCAATCCAAAGGTCAAGGTCTGCAACTGTTCGGGCCAATTCACAGACTCCAAGCTCCGATTGAAGACACCATCGATGGTCAAACTCTGCAGGTTGCAGGGGAAGTTCACAGCTTTGAGACTCTGGTTGAATGAAGGACCAAATGTAAGATTCTGGAGATTGGAAGGCAAAGCCACCTCGGGTGTCATGCTGGTGTCACTCTGACACCTCTCTCTCCAGTACATTTTCTGTGGAAATAGAAACACCACTCTGGTGACGAGAATGTCTCTAATGAATCCGTTGGAATGGTTTGGCCGCCATGCACGGACAATCTGTCTGGGTGGCTCTGGATGTCTCGCTGTGTTTCATTTGGACGGGGGCACTTACTAATCCAGAAAAGAAAGGGTCCAAGATCGTAGATTCCGTGCGATTCCGTGCGGGATTCCGTCAAGGGATACCGTTTCTGAAGGCTTTTCGGGTAACCAAGAAACCATGTTATATGTGCACCCTGGGAGTCGAAGACTTTGAACAGAATGGTCTGACTAGGTGACCCGACTTCAGGCATTTGCCTTACTTAAGTCCGTCAAAATATAGTCTTTGGACTTCTAGGGTGTGTATGAGTGTGTACGAGCGCACTCTATAGTCACAGTCTGTGTGCATGAGTCCCTGTGTGTGACTCCTGTGACATGGAATGTTTGGTCGAAGTGACGTCATCAAGGCTTTGGTCGAAGCGTTTGCCAAAGGTCAGACTCCGAAGGCTGCTGGGCAAGTTCACCTCTTGCATGCCTCGGGCGACCCGTTCCGGTGGTTTGCTCGACGGCGGGATGAACACAAATCTACCCTCTCTCCAATCAAGGTTGCTTGGATGGCATGACCCTTGGAAAGACCATTTTGCCTCTACAAACAAGGGGTTGTCTGTGGTTGTCTGCTGTCATATTTGTTGGAGGGAAGGCATCCATACTTGAGGAGACCCCGATGGAACCTGCAAAAACAGTTCGAATCGCAGTGGAACACTCACAAAAACAGGTGATGAATTAATGTTCGACGGAAATTGCAGTATTTCCCGCTACGGTTCCCTCAAATCAAGCCAGTGCATACATGTAAAAAACACACCAAACAATTAAACATGGCCATGGGATATGCCCAGATGCTCTTGTTGAAGGCTTCACCAAAGGTCAAACTCTGAAGCTGGCTGGGCCAAATCACCTTCTCGAGGCTCCGATTGAATTTCACACCAAAGGTGAGACTTTCCAGTCCATCGGGCAGTGTGATGTTGTCCAAGGGCTGGTTGAAGTTGTAGCCAAACGTCAGATTCTTCAGGCTGTTTGGAAAGGTCGCAGGCTCCAAGCTCTCGTTGAACTCGGTGCCAAAGATCAAAGTTTGAAGGCTTGGAGGAAGGATCACATTCTCCAAGCTCTGGTTGAAGTCGTAGCCAAAGGTGAGACTTAACAAAGTCTCCGGCCAATTGACTCGATCCAAAGGGTGGTTGAAAAAGTGCCCAAAAGCCAGACTCTGCAAGCTCTTTGGCAACGTGGCTCCATTCAAACCTCGATTTGTGGAACTCTGAACGCACATATGGGCCGTAGCCGAGAACGCGTATCATTTTGGGTAAGAAACCTGGTAACCCGTTTGGGCAGAACATCTTCTAAAACCATGCAGTCGTTGACCTATATCCAACAGTTTATGCAAAACATGCAAGAAGAACTCTCTGTTCTCTGGCTCTATGAAATGATTTGAGTTCAGCCAGGTGATGCTGCTAGTTTTACCAGGTAGATCGATAAAGAACAAAGGTTGTGCAAGAGACCAAAGAACCATCAAATTGGTTCCTTCGTTCAAAACATCACCCGGGTGGTCCGAGTACACTCACTGCGCCCTACTGTCCGACCAGGGCTATCGGAGCCTTGAATCTCTTCCAGGAGAGGACAAATCAGGACAACTGCCTATCCCAACAATCCATATCAATCCATGCAACCGGTACCTATTATACCTGCCTATATATAGTGACCCCCAAATGGAGAGTGGCTCGGTTTCCAACACATTTTTTGTGGGGATATGGATCTACTATGTTGGTCTCTATACATTGACGTCAACCACCCCGAATGGTTTGACGTCGCCCCATGGAGTCTGAACATGGACGAGCGAGATCCGTTTTGATCCGCGTCAGGGGAGGCCATTCGGATCTGCTTTTTTCCCAACGAAGACACCGGTCCCACGGTCCAACATGCAGCCTTCGGTGCCTTCGGTCCCACGGTCTCCTCGCTGCCGGGCGTCTCTGGTCGAAGGAGGTGCCGAAGGTCAGGCAGCGGAGGGCGTCGGGAAAAGAGATCTCGTCGAGGGACATGAACTTGTCCCCAAGAGTCAAACACTCCAGTCTCTGGGGCAAAGTGATTTCAGCGAAACCTCCGAAAGTTGAGTTGGCGGCAGTTGTCTAATCTAAGAAGTGATTGACGCCTAAAACGGGATCGTATCAAAGGAGAAGTTGGATCAGATCTGTCTATACAACTATATAGGCAAAGAACTGAAAAACGCGTGCTAACTGCCAAGTGAGGAGCTCTCTTTGAATGCCTTTGAAAACTTCAGACTGTGCAAGCCCGCGGGCAACGTCACTGAGTGTAATGGTTGGTTGAATGAATCCCCAAAGGTGAGTTGTTGGAGGCTACTGGGCAAAGTCACTCCATCCATACTCTGGTTGAACTGGACACCAAAGGTCAAACTTCGCAAGGTACTTGGGAGAGACACTCGCTTCAGACTCTGGTTGAACTCAACTCCAAATGTCAAGCTCAAGAGGTTGCTGGGCAAAGTCACCTCATCCAAGCTTTGGTTGAAGAAGCGGTCAAAGGTGAGACTCTGAAGACTGTTGGGCAAGTTCACTCTGTCCAAACTCTGGTTGAAGTCAACCCCGAAAGTGAGACTCTTCAGGCTGGCAGGCAAAATCACTCCATCCAATCTTTGGTCAAAGGTCTCTTGGAAGGTCAAACGTTGTAAGCTGCGTGGCAGTTCCCGCAACTCCTTCAAGTCCTGAATTCCTCCTAACTCTGTGATGCCCTCCATGGCACCAATGTCATCCTCCACCTCGACGGTGGGGCTGGTGATGAATTGCCAGGCATCCTCCAAACTACTGGGCAAATAGACATAGGTCAAGCATGCCGAGATGGTCGATGGTTCCAGCACGCTGGAGCTGGACTTCTCGATGGCTGGACTGTTTGCGCTTGGAGCAGCGCAGGCGCGGGCTGAAGCGGGTTCCTTGTGAGACGTGAGGAGGTGTCTCAAAGATTCCTCGGAGAGGTGGACTTGAAACAAAAAAAAGGGCAAACCAAGGGTCATGAGATGTCATGAGTCATAGTACAAAACTTAAATCTAAATGATCTTATGGTCTCATCAACCCGGATAGATCCCTCATCAACCTTGGCCTGTGGGGGACGCCTTTCCGGGTGAAGACACGGGTGAACACGAAACTCAGACCGAACGGGTCGGGATTTTTATCCCCAAACGCCCTGCCCGACCCCGTTCGACTGTTAAGAGAGGTCAGTTGACCAAGCGTATAATAACGTCCCTAGTAAAACAATGCGTTGTTAAATGTTGTTAACACAATATTGGTTGTTTGGTAAAACATTGTAAAACAATGGTGGTTGGATTCCTATATATGGAAAACAATTGAGATCAAAGAATGCTCACGTCTGCCATAAGTTCCCCCCCCATCCCCCCCCAAAAAAATTGGCTCTGATGAATCCCTTCTAAACACACCTAAAGTAAATGAATTCTCGATGAATGATCATCCTCTCAAAGGATGCTGAATTTAATTAATGATCTTCGATTATGATTGTCCATTCTTTCACCTTCTTTTTCTCAATTCTGGAGAGCTCATATATTGAGTCAGTCTAAGTCAAAAGGAACGTGTCAAACTCGAAAAAGACCAAGGATCCCTCACTGGCTCATGAAGCGGCAAGATCTCCGATCCGCTCTGCAAGGCCACCCGCGCCCCCGCCTGACCGAATCAATCACGCGTCGTCTCGTCCGTCGCTCGACGGGAGAGGTCGGTCGCAGGACAACGGCCGAAACATGGCTTCATTACAGTGGATGTGCTGTGCCGAATCGATGCGCTGGCTCGGCATCTTGCTTGGCCAAAGCATCTTGCATTAGTGTGAACAACATCAAAGCATCGACTTTGGCCGGTAAAACCAATCCCCCCACAAGCTGTTGCCGGTGATCCAGTTTGAAAACCTCTTTTCCATCCTGTGACCTCTACAGAAGCTCTCAATTTCAAAACTCAGCCATCCGTCCTGCCCATGAGCCCACCCTATAGCCCACCCATCCACCACAATCCACCTACTCTCGCCAGAAATCGACTTCCCACGGATCGAGTCGTAACCCGTGTTCAAGTCCCAGCCGCCTTGGAAGGCAATCGATCGCTGATCATCTTTCGCAGCTCTCGACCCAAGACCACTGAGCTGTTGCCCACGCGGACAAGCACCTCTTCACCGTCCAAACCAACGGCCTCGGAGGTCCGGGGAGGTCTTTGGAGAGGTTTTCAGCTCGGGCCACACGGGAGCGGTGGAAACAGCTCGAGGTTTGGTGGATTGACCCCAAGAGAACGCAGCGCAGCAAGACAAACATGACAAACTTGAAGGCTGTTGCCATGTTGGGCCAATAGATTCTTCAGCTTTCAACTTACATGTGACCCTTAAAAGTTCTCCAAGGTACCCAAAACACACCGGGCATTCGAACGTGACAAGCACTGCGAGTGTTTAAATCGAACAACATACGTAGGTCTCGAAAGTGGTTGAGTCAGAGTTCAGAGTGCCAAAGCTATGTACGACGTCTGGTCCCTCTACAAATATGTGTTCTAAGATGAAGTATACTCACACAGGAGCAATAGCTCTCTCTCTCTCTCTCTGTTCAACACCAGTAGGTGTTAGAGCCGAGCACACTGCCAGTACACATTCTTGAGTGTAGTTCTTCAAGGTCTATGTTCCGTCCACCAATGGATTTGGTCTTTGGCCTTTCCGATTCACCAAGTCCGAAGATGTTAGGAGTGAAATCACCCATGGGACTGCCATATTGGCCCAACATTGGGTGGGTTTTTGGGGGTTTGGGATCCAAACCGCGACCCGGCCGCATTGAGCTCGACGTCCAGAAATCCACGTGTTTCATGTGCGATCTTATTCGTGATGGGGGTGGGCACACCAAAATAACGATTCACATCCATGAAACACACCATTCACCTCAAGCCAAAGGCATTCACCATAAAAACCATGTCATCTCCGCACCTTAATCTCCAAAACTTCCTCCTCGCAACGGCTCGGTGGATATGCCATGGCTGCACTGAGGCGCCAGATTCAAAGGGGGGCGCCTCAGTGGATGTTTAAAACAGGGGCGCCATCAGTTCGGCGTGCCGAAGATGCTGATCGATCCCCCTGCAGGCCATTCATCGTTCAGCTTCTCTCGGTCTTGTTTCGATCTGGCAAAATCGAACGCGTTCGTGTCTCATGGGCCGCAAAAAGGGATTGGATGCACTCTGCGGTGAACCCTTCCCCAGAAAAATATAAATCATGAATACCGAACGTTGAGCGGGGTGGAAAACCAATTCCCCCCAAGTTGGGTTGGTGATCCGCTTCTCCTCCTGGGTAGGGGATGGTGTATACTCTTTTTTCACGTTCCGACTCTCTTGGAAGCCAGCTCTGTGCGTGGCACTTGTTGGATGTCTCGAATTGGTGCACTGATGATTGATATAGGCTAAATACACTCGTTTCCGCCTGGAACCCATCTGTGATGATGCCGGCTAGCTCGCTCTGTTTCAAGAGTGGTCCCAGAGTGTTTGAAAGGGCTCAAAGCCCAAGTTGGGTGATACAAATCCCGCGTGTTTGGTGTGTATGCCCGCAGCCGACACCAAGAAGATGCATTGATGAGTGCAGGATTTGTCCAAATGTTATCAACTAGATGCATGTTCAATTGATTCCTAAGTCATGAGCCAAAATTTCATCGTCGCCAGCGGAGCACATCGAGTTTTCCGAGAGCTTCATGGCCTGATATTCTTTCCAACACCATGTTCACAAAAAAAGAATGACTTTTTCCGATCTAATTGGGCCAAATCAGAGCATAGCAATGTCCTTTCATCTCTGTTTATTCATGTCTTTATTGCTTTTCTGTCCAAGTCTTTTCATGTTGAACAAACCTCTGGGTTAAAAGCATCTCAATCTCTCTTGACCAGACTTCACCAACCCCAAGTCACTCGGGCCAACCGCCAGGGCCGCCCCCATTAGGTCGGATGGCGTCCCCAAAGAAGAGACACATCAGCTCATGACGTAAATAGTTCCTAGTAGCGTCCGATCGCTCCGTTCGTAGCGATGCCAGGAGCCCCGTTCGTAGCGTCCTTGTTCCTAGTAAAATAGCACATGTTGGTAGACAATCTGCAGAATATCTGGATGGTTGGACACTCATAATATGTTGTTTTGCTGCTGTGTGTACAGCAGGTGCTGACACCCCATCTCCAAGTACTCTCCAGAAATCCCTATATTATATGTCGTATAGTCCTCCTAAACAGGAGCCAGTCTCCCCAAAACAGGACACCCAACCCACCGGTCTCGGGACACCGGGCCCCGATCGCGTGCCTGACCATCGAACTCGGCCCACAGGATGGGGTTCATCCGATCGCCACGGAAGAAGATGCACACCTCGGGTCGTTCTGCTGCACGCAGCAGCGTGGAAAAGAAGGACGGCAGCAGCACGTTACGACAATACAGACGCAAGATCCTCCCAGCGAAGATCGAACAAACGAGTGCTTTTTGTGTCACAATCAGCATCCGTGAAACACCATGGCCCATCCATGTAATCTGTTCTCACCTTCTGCTCCAAACCCCTAATATACCCCTAAGAATGGCTTAAAATGGCGTCCCCCAATACCAAAAGACGCGGCTTGGCTTCGTTTTACACCGTTGCCCTTGTTCAAAACGAGGTGCCGCATTGGGCCAGACATCTGCGGCCATCAAGGCCTCCAAGGGGTACTTGACTTTCATCTGCTCAAAGCCTCGGTACTGTGTAGCAGGGGTGGCTGGTCGGAGAAGGACTGGACTCCCTGGACTCCAAGGCATGTAGACATGGATGGGTGGGTTCCAACATCTCCCAGTGGATCCCAGGCAAAGCACGAGTACGAAGGAACCAGGAATTCGTTGGGTCTATGGTTTTAAGTCTTTGGAACCACTGGTTACCAGCTATAGTGGTAACTGGATGCCCTGGGTCTATTTAGAGATCCGTGTTTTGCATGTAAATCTTCCGCCAGACACTCGAGAAGCTGTGTCTGGGAAGGTGATCGCAAAGTTGGGAGTGCACTTGACGGAAACCGGTCAAAAGCAGCATGAATAGACTCTTGATTCATAAACCGTCCCCAATTGGATGAACGGACTTGCGGACTGTCAGATCTGACGCGCCTCCACGCTTCCCCTTGCTATATTGTATAGCGGGTGAAGGTGGATGTGAGGGGTGAGACATACTACCTGATGACACGTGAAAAGACCGAGGTAAAAGAGACTGTACACTACGAAAGCAACTAGAGGCGGTAACGAACAAAGTGCCTGGATCGGTAGGTGTCTCAAAGGTCTTTGCGAGTGCAAAATGAATTGGCAGGCAAAATTTACCTAATTGGGGCCCGGATGTGCAACCAAGTCGAAACTTTTCTTCCTAAACAAGTAGTACCTGATATGTTGCGTGAACTTTTCCCGTTTGCTCATGGGAATCTCTGGCCAATTTGGCCACGGTGGCCGATCGTCGCGGGAAACTATTGGGAGTGGGAGAATTTCGTTATGAAACGGCGGGTTGTGCGGAATTGTCAAGACCAGATCTTTCAAATACTGGTATGTTTCTGCTGCGTTGGGGAGTGCAGGGTGTCTCGAAATTCCCGACTCATGATATCTGGAGAATCCCAGTCTAGTAAGGCTAGATGTTCCTTGCTGTTTGTAGGCCGGAACAATCTTGCATCTGGAAAATGTCTGTAGATGTTTGAGGATCAGGCGAAAAGTCTCCGCTAGGACCCGCACCGATTTGAGTTTCACAGGCTGAAGGCTTGTTTTTGGATCATCGTATTCTAGTTTCTTGAGAAGCTTTATTGGCTACTCGGATGGGTAACGAGCGTCCTGCCCATAGCATAAACGATACTGCCAATTCCGTCCAAGATATTCCCGGATCTTTAGGAACTGGTGCTGCATTTTCTGCGGGCCACTTTAGCAAGGAGCAAAATGTCTAAACAAGTCGCCAATTGGATTGAAACATCTCTTTAGTATTGGAGAGGCTAGTAGCTTGAGTTCTTTCCCCGCAAGGCGTCTTTTCGTGTGTCTGCCAGATTTAGGGGCCAACCCTGTCCATGCCATCCGAAACAATCGTCAGCAATAGTTGTGATCATTCACTCATACCGTACCCCTTCAGAATTTCCTTGGGAAATACAGGTGGATCCAACTTTCCACCAGGATTTGAGTGGGGAATTCCGATCCCTCAAAAAGGCTAAAAGGTTCTCCACTGACTGACTGGGTGGGTATTTGAAAAAACCACGCTCGATTCTTGGTTCGGGCTCGGACCCCCCCCTTCAAGCCATAGCAAGCCCTAGAACCCGCTGAAGAACTCTAGGACCATCCTGGTGTGAATGTCCGGTCTGGTGGAAGCCCACAAGCATTGGGCTGGGTAGCCGGGTAGTCGATTGGACACCCAGGATGGTCCGGTCCATGGACCCCTGAAACGAACCACCCCAACTGAATCATCCAATATGACCGTCCTGTCCGGCACCATGAGGCCATATGAGGCCATAGGGTCCAGAAAGGAGATCCTCTTTGGGGGTCTTAAGGGTGGAACAAACGTCGACCGAAGCGACCCGAAGCGACCCGGGTCTGGTCGGATTCGATTGGTCCGTTCTCAGGTGCTTCGGATCTCCCGGTGGGTGCTGGGCCTCGACTGCACGGTTGAGACGGAACAGCTTCGGAACAAGTTCCACCGCTTTTGGGATTCGGGAGGTGCATGATTGAACTTTGAACCCATCATTTTTCAGACCAGTGACGGTTGAACTCAAAGTGCACCTCGATGGTCACTGTCAAGTCATCCTGGCGCACAAGGCGCACGAGGTGGTGCACACGCGTTGTGCACCATACACGCGAAGTGCAAGAAAACGAAGGACACCAATCTCACAGGGAAAGTGTTTACTTCGGAAATGAAGAACTAAGGTTTTGGATTTTGGATGGTGCAACT
Source organism: Durusdinium trenchii (assembly GCA_963970005.1). Lineage (NCBI taxonomy): Eukaryota > Dinophyceae > Suessiales > Symbiodiniaceae > Durusdinium > Durusdinium trenchii. Next base: position 815,510 of record CAXAMN010021362.1, read on the forward strand.
TTCTTGTTTTAGGGGTAGTTCCATGTTCTCGGCGGCTCCTGTTTCAGACCCTTGTTCTCCGGGCTCCAAACCCATGTTTCCCGAGATCAAATACGAAGGTGCGTGCCGAAGCGCTACGCACGTCTTTCGGACGATGGCTGGAGCAGTTTGTGAGCAGCGGCGCTTCTTGGGCGCAAGAGGACAGCCGCTTGGTCAAACAGCGATGCAACCAGTCATGTTGAAGCTCAACTCTAGTGAGTGGGCACTGAATCAAGACACCCTAGAATGCAGCCAAGGCAAAAAACCTCCATGGGACTGTGACTACTTGGCCAAGCAGTTGGGGCAGTTGTTGTTGCAGGGGTCAATTTTATAGGTACACTCCGGCTCACTAACATGAGAGTACAACACAACTATCGGACAGCCATCTTTCTATGTTCCACTTCCATGTGTTCGTCAGTCAGTGCGAAATCGCATGCTGGAAAAGGCTTTGAGGAAGTTCGTCGTGTCACGGCCATTCGAACAAGTTCATCGTGTCACGGCTCGGTCTCGCGTCTTCGCTCTCCGCCGCTCCGCTCGGCCCAAACGGAGTGGATTCCGTTTGGATTCCATGGATTCCATGGTGCGGAGGTTAGCCCACCCCAAAAAGGGCATAAACGTCGATGACAACAGGTGAAAAGTACTCTGAAAAGTCCATTCGCCCTTTGGTTCCAACTTCTCTCACTTGAAGCAAACCCCAAATCAACAACTCTTTCTCTCCAAAACCCTACAAGTACAGCAGTAGCTCTAGCTCGTGCGCGCAGTCCATGACTGTCAATCTTTCAAAAGATCCTAAGCACGTCTTTCACTGTACTCAAAGTATCATCCCTGATTCATACCAGATCTGTTCAGAATCAAGATGCTAATTCTAACCAAGAAGCTCCTGTCAACACATGTGCCTTTTGCCAAACCTTCAATGCCAAGCAATACGCCCCATCCGCCAATTTATACTCGATGCGGCACAATCATGCGCCGCATGGCTGCGCCTGTTGCGCCGTAATCCCAAGGCACATGTCATGTGCTGAGCATACGAGGTTCTCCTCAGGCCAAACGGAGAACCATCCATGTTCGTCGGGCATGTTTTCTCAAGCTAGCTCGCTCCTTGGAAGCAGATTTGGACGCTAGTTCGTGCCCAAAAAAACACCTATAGAAACGTGTCCTTTCGCACCCGAGGTGAATCGAAAAACCATCACGTTCCGAGAACCCCACAGAGTCGCCTGTATCCTGACCCTCAACATCATCGAGGAAACTGAGGAGGGTTCTTCTGAAATTCTTCCCAAATTGAAATGAAAGAATCCACCAATTGAGTCGTGATTCCCCAGGGCCCCAGTGGATTCTCATGGACTTTTGCTTTTGTTGTCCGGACTTAATTCGTGCCATTGGTGGAAGTACAATAGGGGAAACCTTGAAACACCGGAAGTATATCTCATCAAAGACACTCAACGCCCTGGAAAGCACCCAAATGGACTGAGATTTATAACATTCTAAGACATTCTATAACTATAGTAGACTATTGTCTTGAACTATATATTTAATTTATAATAAACTGGAATTATAATAACCCCCTCTAGTTGGACTGTAAAACTCATATGGGGCGCAGGGGCTGGGGGTTGAACTATAATCATGTCTACAATTGTTCTACATTAAGATCTCCCTCAAAGAGTCTTTTTCCTCTCTCAGCCTGCGGGCGCCGTCATTTCAGGTCAAGTCACGTACGGCAAGGCGAAGACTCCGCCAGGCAGCGCCTCCTGCTTGAACTCTTCTGACCCCCAGGCCGGTGATTTCCAAACGTTTGACCTGGATTTTGGGTGGAGAACTTTCCCACTTGCACCGTTTGAAACCTGTTAGAAAACTTTCTAGAGGAGTGTTCGGTGCCCCTGCAAGCACTGGGGAAACTCTTGCTGGGCAGCCATGTGTCAAATAGGAGTTGGAACCTTTGTGTTGTCAACATGTGTCAACCTTAGTGACATGTTCATGTTTTCCATTGTTCCCATTTCCATGCACGTTTTTTCATGCCTTTATCTTTAGCGGCATCTTGCTTTGGTGACATGTTCCAAAAAGAATATCGAATCTAGACATTTGAAGGTCCATTGAAGTGCTGAATAGCTCGCGGTGCCCTATCATTAAGGAACCCCAATCCCATCCAATCCCCATCCCATCCGTCCGCCCAACGGCACCGATTTCCGTCCTCCACTTGCCCATCGGGCCGCAAGTCCCCAGGCTCTGTGGCCGGGCGACCAGGAGGGACTTCCTTCAGCTCCTCCTAGCCAAGCTGGCTCCGTGGACCCCAATGAGGTGCCAAAGCTTCGGTTCAGCGAAGCGGTCAAAAGAAAAGAAAGAAAGAAACTGTGGATTGGGCAGGATATATTCCCTCCCTAAGAGTCCTGAGGCACCAGCAACTGTGGATTGCGGGCAGGATATACGCCCCTAAGAGTCTGGCAGCAGTAAGTGGATAGGGGAGATGTTGATGGGTTTGGGGCAGGATAGGATATATACACTCCCTGAACTGATCATCGAAGTGGATGGCATGGCCCCGGATTGACCACGTTCGGAAGACCAGTCCAGCACGACCACTTCCATGTTTATTTCAGGGACCGCGGACCGAGTGTAGTTGATCCTTATCATACCGGTTGGGTAGCGGTCAAAACGTACGAAAAACCTGCAACCTGCGGTCTTTGGGAGAGAATGTCCATGAACTTACCCTGGTGAAACAGACTTTCTTGCGCACCGATTCAGAATCCTGAGGCCCCACTGAATAGATAGATAGACAAATAGACAGATTCGATTAGATTAGATAGAAATATGGAAATATGGAAAGATGGAAAGATGGAAATATGGATGGATGGATGGATGGATGGATGGATGGATGGATGGATGGATGGATACAGTAGATAGATAGATAGATAGATAGACTAGACTAGACTAGACTAGAGATTAGAGATTAGAGATTAGAGATTAGATTAGATAGAAAGATGGATAGATAGATAGATCTGGTAGATAAGTAGATAGATAAATAGATAGATGTAAATGTAGGTATGGGCATAGAGATAGAGATAGATCGAGATAGATAGATACATAGTAATAGATAGTTTTTCAGGTTCTCTCATTCTCCAGGCGTCTGGAACACGGAATGCGCATACGTGGGGCATATGCCTCGGCTTGTTGTAAGCTTGCACCGGAATGCGCATACGGCTATAACAAATGAGGCCTCATTCTCTCACTTCAGCTGCATCAGCGCCTCAGCTGCAGCAGCCAAAACAACTCAATCCCTTCACTAGGGAATCCAGAAGCCAGCCAGCCACAATTGCCATCTCACGGCATCTTCCGCGAATGCTTCTCTCCGCACTCTCATAGATCAGGACTATTGTGTTCTCTGTTCTCTAATTCCCTGTTTGACATCCACTCATGTGCAGTCGCACCTCTAACAAGGGACTTACCTGCTGGGGCATGAGCTGGATCTCCTCCTAATCGTCCCAGCACCAGGCACAAACAATTTGCAATGGCAATTGCTACTTGCGTGCCAACCACTCTTGGAACGTGAGCAAAAAGAGCTGTAGCCACATGTGTACCAAGATCGGGAACACCAATACATTGTCAGGAATGCTCACCTAGGACTGGATAACCTGCACTGCATCATTTGGTGCACTGAGAAGGTAGGATCTTAAATCTTAGGCCCGTCCCAGCAGCCAGCAGCGAATGTTCAGCGGTTGATAGATAGATACATAGATAGGTAAACAATAGATAGATAGATAGATAGATGGGTGGGTGGGTGGGTGGATGGATAGATAGATAGATACATAGACAGATAGATAGATAGACAGATAGATAGATAGATAGATCGATCGATAGATAGATAGACAAAGAGATAGATGGATGGGTGGGTGGATGGATAGATGGGTGGGTGGATAGGTGGGTGGACAGATTGATAGATCAATCTGTAGGGCCCGTATCGGCCATGCAAACGCACGCGGTGTCTTCCGCCGTGTGTCTTCCACGGTGGTCCTCTTTGGGGGCGGCCTGGAGGTGGACCGGGCGCTGCGGATGCGCCGGTCGGACGAGACGGTCATCATGTCGTCATGTCTTTGGGTCGTCATGTCGTCCACTTGAAGGGATACCAGGACCCTCCAGGGCTTGGGACAAGGCTTGGGACCCTAACAGGTACCTTGTCACCAGGGGACGGTCCAAAGGATTGGTGCGTTCCTCTCTTCGTGGGGTCAGGACCAAACATGAAAGAGAAAGGAACCCCAAATGATCCAAACACCCCTTCATCCCTACCTAGAGCATCCAACGTACCTTTCTTTTTTGACCCCCCTATTGTTTGCTACTTAAATGATCATTTCGTATCCTTAAAAGCCATTCGTATCTAAATGTCATGACCTCGAGCGTTTTCTTCCAATTCGAGCATTTTTTGATTCGCGGCCATTTTGGATTGAGAAAGCCGCTGAACGGGTGCAGTGGTGCGCCCCTCCCATTGTTTGTGTGATGATGTGGTAGTACAGGTGGTACTTCTTGAAGATGTCTTGCCTGCCGGTGAGGTACGGCATGGATGGCTCCTTTGGATTCCACTAGAGGAAGGGAGGTACGCTCTTTGCTCATGATCTTGTGTGTGTGCATATGTATGGGAACTTACTTGATTGAACCGGTGTCCAAATTGCAGGCACTTGGCTTGGTGTGGATTTAGCTTTGGCTACAAAGGTGCTGGGGTATGCTGGGGTACAATGTGACTTTCACTGTATGATGTGCGTGTGCCTCTTGAGTTACATCTTTTTGCAACCACATTGCTGCCAGCTTTCAATGCCACAGCATTTGGCTTTGTGAAGGGGGATCCAAAACGTCCCATATAGCTAGCTAGGTGTCAAGCATGTCTTCTCCTATCGCGGAGATGTGGGCCGGGTCTCAGGTTCTGATGAACCGAGCGGCTGTTGGCAGGCTATCACTGGTCAGTGATGCCAAGTCCATTTGTCGAGCCGACGTGGTGTCGAATGCTGATGTGATCATTCCCATCATGAAATTTATGGGAACCAGGGTCACGGTGGCCAATATCAAGGCTGAAGTGGACCTGTTCTTTGCTTTTGCTCGTCCACGAGGGAAACCCCCTCTATCGAGCAGTTCAGTTGAATAAGTACTTTTGTCCTTTCTATTTTTTGGCAAACAACTTCAAGCCTTACAAACATTCGAGAGTTTGGATTCTATATATGTAGAGCCTGCTGCTGAGCCAGGTGACCATGCCAAGTTCCAGGCCTGGATCATCCGTCGACTAATCTCCGAGTTCAACAGAGCTGCACGACGTGGACATTACCCTAGGGAACGTGGAATGCAAGACATCTACCGCTCTGCTGGCATGACATTGCCTTTCAACCCTCGTGACACAGCTATATATTTGAAGAATGTGTGCTTTGAAGTTCCATATGTGTGCGCATAGTTTTGTGCAAATATATGACCATCTGTCCTTCACCACCGATCCCTTCCTAGGTGAAAAGGGCTCGGATGATGGCTCTGATCTTGGGGACAGCGAAGCTGAAGCAAGTGAAAGTGAAGTTGACTCCGAAGTAGCTTTGCTAGAAAACATTTTGTCATAGTTCTTCCAACTTGGCATTGACTTAGATGGAAGGTCAAAAGGGTTCTAGGTTTATCTGGGAACTCAGGTAGAAGATGAAGTGATCGACCCGGACTCCCGTCCTAATGAAGGCCAGGCCCCTTTTCCCTCCACTCTGCCTTGCTTTCGAAGTGTGCAGAGTCTCCAGGTACTTCTTCTGTGGCCTGCACGCCGTCTCCGTCCAACCGAGTCTTGCCTGGGGGGAGGTTGATGAGCTTTTATTTGGGGAAACTGGACTTATGTTCCAAAATATTTTGTTTGCCACGATCCTTTTCAACCTGAAAGGAAAACTCCTGGAGGATTTGGGCAGCACAGAGAAGGTCTTTCAACACCGCATTCTGCCTGTGGGAGTTGGTTTTGGTTGCCAAGACTGCAGGCAAACGGCTGAGCAATTGATGGACCTGGTTTCAAAACCTTGTGAACCAGTCGTGGATGTTGACCCCAAGCTTGGAACACTATCGCAGGAGGAACGTACTGAATTAGAACGTGAGGCCAAGGTACTCCGTGAACAAGAGGAATTGTTGGAACAAATGATTCTGCTTGAGAGTCTTCGGGAACAAGAGGAAAAACTTCTCTTGGATGAAGCACAGTCTATGATCAACGCCACAATTCCTGCATCCAGTGATGCTGCACCGTTCCCTCGGGGCACCCCAGCTGCACGATGTACATGTGATCAAATCCATGCATGGTCTAGTGACTAGTGGTTGGAAATTAGCCAAACCAAATCTCTCAGGTACGAATCTGGATGTTGTTGACACCGTTCCGTACGACCTTGACTCCGTGGCCACTTCAAGAAGCAAGGACATACACCGGATGTGTTTCATATTATGAATTTTGCATCTATTAAATTTGTTGATTCAGGACTTTGAGCCAAGCCTTTCCCCGAGCTGCAACCAGATCAACCATGGGAAGGTTCTTGATGGACCGGCCTCGAAGGCCCTATCAGATGCTTTTTCACCCCAACCATCCCCAATCATGCGTGCTTCTTGCAGGACCCCAAAGAAGTGGATGAGATGATGCAGCATATTGAGGGGCTTTTTTGTAAGGAGACCCAGCCGGATGAATTGGTTGAGCCAAATGAGATTCCGATGATAGCCGTTGAAGAGGCCCCCAAAGATTCAGTTGAGAAAGCCGTTGAGGAGCCAAAAGAAAAGATTGAAGAGGCC
>CAXAMN010021362.1:822296-902602 GCA_963970005.1 Durusdinium trenchii
CCCCAAAGATCCAGTTGAGAAAGCCGTTGAGGAGCCAAAAGAAAAGAAGGTTGAAGAGGCCCAGCCTGCACAAAAAGTGCCTGAGATTGTTGAGGAGGCCCCACCTGAAGAGACCCAGCCAAAGAAAACTGTGGAAGAACATGTCAAGGAAAGCGAGCGTCTGGAGATGCTGGAGGACTCACAGGTTGTGGAACCCTTCCCTTCAGAGAAACGATGCTTAGAGAAAGATCTGGAGGAGGCTGCAAAAGATGATCCCACAGCGGCACCTTCTACCAAAGTGGATGCACCTGAAGGTAATATGACCACTGGTCGTCCGAAGGTTCTTGATGAAGTCAAGCCGATTTCGCCACAAGAGCAAAATCGGAAAACGGAAAAGGAGGAGGAAGAAGAAGAAGATGATGATGATGATGATGAGAAGGAGGCTTCACGTGGACGCAGAGGTCGTGGCCGTGGAAGAGGAAAAGGACGTGGCAAAGGAAGAAGCAGTCAGGCAAAGGAGAAAGCAGAGCCAAAGGCAAAAAGGAAGAACAAGAAGGATCAGGAGAATAGGAAGGACGAGGACCCAGAATGTGATCAGGAGGCTGATGAGGAATGTATGGAGGACAAGGCCGAAGAGCCTAGCAGGAAGAAGTGCAAGGAGCAAACAAAGAAGAATCAGAAGGTCAGTAGCAAGACTGAGAAGCAGAAGGAGCTGGCTGACAATGGGAAGGTTACAAAGAAAGGAAGACATAAGAAAGAGGAAGAGGAAGAGGAGAAGGCGACGCCAGAAACTGGTGATGGTGACAAGAAGAAACGCAAGATGAAGGAGGCCACGAAGAGCGTGGAGAAGACAAAGGGGAAGGACCATGCGGAAAAGGAGACAAGGAAGAGGAAACACGATGAGGAAGAAAATGCAGACGACAAGGAGGACTCGGCTGAGAAAGCAACAGCAGCTAAAGCAAAGAAGACAAAGGGCAAAGAGACTTCGGAGGAAGGCAGGCTGAAGAAGACACCGAAGAATGAGGAGGTTGAGGCAGAGGCAAAGGAGGAAGCAGAGGAAGGCAATAAGAAGAGAGCCAAGAAGAAGAAGGAGATCTCTGAGGAGGAGCTTGCTGAGAGGAAAGCAAAGCAATCCCGAAAGAGTTCGGCCTACCATACTGCGAAGCGCCAAGCCACCAAGGATGGTTTAAGCAAAGAAGAAATCGAGAAGAGAGCCAAAGCTGTCGGCGCCCCATATCAGTAACACTCTGAAGCCAATTGATTCTTACTTTTGGTGTGGCCCAGGCCTACAAGGATACCCAGTGAGTACGCTTTCACTGTTGATGGCTTAGCAAATGGCTGCCATCCAATTTGCCTAGGGGTATCGCACATGTGTGTGGTGAACCTTGAGGGTTTGTAGCTCAGAAGCACAATCCCTGCCAACTTCGTTCTTGATCACATGTGCACATGGGAGTGTTGAAAAGGTATGTACTTTCAAAGATGCCTCAGCTGCTTTTTCAACACTGTGTGCATGCACCGATGCGCAATTATATATAATTCTTCATCTAATGCCTTGGAGGTGCCCAGCCCATGCCAAAGACAGAGAACTGGGCATTCAAATTTGGAGGCTGGTTCCAAGCATCGTTCATAGCACCTGATCCGGCTGTCCTTCTGTCACAAGAGCACCAGAAAGGAACTTGCCTGACTTGATCTATGCATGCGTCTAGCATTTTGGATCTCCAGCACTGCTTTAGTTCTGAATCATGGAGAGCGTTTCTGAGTCTGTGGTGGTCAGTCTGATCCAACTGGGAGCGCCCAAGGCTAATGTCTTTTCTCTACAAGTCAGAATGGATATAATGCGCATATTTTGGTGGATGCAGTTCAACTCATAATCATGCATGTGATACTTGCACCCCTGACAGATATTTATCGGGATTTGCCTTCTGCTCATGTGGTCGGAGAATCTTCCTACGGTGGAGCCAAACAAACCTCGCTTCCAATTCCTTGACCTTTTTGCTGGAGTTGCCAATGCAACTAAGGTTTGGTGCACTGGCCAAAATAGCTATGCTAATTTTGCGGATGTGATCGACCAACCATTTTGCCCATTTCTTTTTGATCCCTGCCGCCTCCCAGGAAAGCTGCTGGGTATGCTTGCGCCACTGTCGATGAGAATCGGCGGCCTGGAGAGCGGGTGATGGACTTTCTAAAGCCTGCGGGTTTTTTGTGCTTTACCTGCACATTAAATTGTGCCCATGTGAAGCCAATCAAATCGTGTATCATTCATCCCAACCAAGATTGGTGGTTCACATCATCCTATGTGAGTGCCCGGAAGCGGTGAACTTGATGGGGCCTGAATGCGGCTCATGGGGCCTCCCAGCACGTGGGACATCAAAACGAACCTTTTGTAATGCATTCGGAGCTATGCATTTGGATTTCGTAAGCCACGCAAATGAATGTGTGGCAAAGTACCTAGATTGCACCTGTGCATGATGTAGTTGTGGAAGGAGCCTTTTGCACTTAGCCCCAGCCTAGACTTGGTCTCAGGCTGGTTTTGTGCCTTTATTTGATCGTTGCCAAGCATGGCTACTTTGTTCTGGAGCAGCCGGCACAAAGCCTGTTGGTGAAAGCCCCCCGCTTTGAACACTTTGTGAACCATGTATGCTTTGCCCCTTGGTGGCCTGAGACTCGTGCAAAGGAATTTTGTCGAGGATCGTAAACATATATTGTCTACATGTGCATGTGCGGTCCTAGGTCTTCGTTACCAGATTCTGGATGCAACTGTTGGGCCATCCAAGCCCTAAACCAACAGTGGTCTATAGCAATGGATCATGGGTGAAGACCCTCGACCTTGGAGTCCTGAAAAAAGAGTTCCGCATCGCCAACACTTCCCTGAAGACAACCCGCCTGAGTCCTAGGGAAGTTCTAGGGAGGTTCTTTCAATTGATAATGCCATGTAAATGTCTATAAAATCGAAAGCACCCATGTCTGAGGCAAATACATAGACAAGAAGGGGGCCACCAAATTTCAAGGCAGCGGCGCTGGCTTGAAGGCATCTGCGTTCTACCCCCAGCCTGAACCAAGGGGGGGTACCTTTCATTTGTTTTTGCTGAGGTGTTACCCAGAGGGCTTTGCACGCCAGCTGATGGCTGGGTATGAGAACCGTGGGCCTTTTCCAGCACATGTGAGACACAAGTTCCCAGTAAACCTGAAGAAAACGGACCGGGAGTTGTTTGACCAACTACCTGTAGGAGACTGTTGGATCGATGCGCGCATGCCTGAAGTCTGGAGCTACATCTTTAATTCAAAGTATGTTTGCATTCCTGAAACCTGGAAAACGACAATGGACAAGTTCAACTTCGAGTTGCAAAACATCGTAGCTAGTCTGCAATGTGTGCTTGTTTGAGAGGGGTGGGAACGATATTGGGAACATGTTGGGACCTTCAGCTAGATGGGCCAGGTTTCCGTTCCAGAAGATGACCGCCAAGCATACAATGCTGATGTGCTGGCCTTGAATTCCGTGTAAGTTGAACATAGCCAAATTAGAGACCATGACTGTGCACTTTCTGCATTTGAGGGGAAAAATTGGAAAGTTTTCGTAGCGCAAAAACGTGCAAAACGAGCGCAAATCTGCACAAAATCCGCAAAACGAGCGCAAAATGAAAATCCGCTACCAATTGATTTCACTATTGTGATGCTTTCTTCACCACGCCAGGACATTCAGGATCATGTCTGGTAGGTTGAACTCCTGTAACACTCTGAAAGAGGGTTGCGCCATGGTTTTGGGTGAAGCGGTGAGCAAGGAAGACTTGCAAGAGAAGATCCAGGTCCGCCTTTGTTTTTCCAGCATGAGACCTTTTGAGTGGGGAAAGGATCTATTCATTTCTGTTCCCATTCCCTGGTCCTTGCGGAGGCCTCCAAAGCCAGGATCGCGGCTCTGCAGGCACGGATGGATAGCAAGAGCTCGTCCTCCACAATGCCTCAGACTGTGCCAGGCTATGACTAGCTTCGTAATTGCTGCTTCCTCTTTTTGTTGTTCTATTTTTGTACGGGTAGACTTGTGGTGGAGACCATGGGAGGAGCACCAATTATTGCTGCATCAACGGGGGCCTTTGTGGTTGGAAATGCTGTGCGGAATCTGGCTGACATGCGTCAGAAGTCTTTCGAATCCCATGAAGTCTCCCATACACCTGCCAAGGAGTCGGACCTTGCTACCACTGTCCCAGGTGATCCTTCTTGTTTGCGCAAGGCCGGTACAGTGCCCTACAAAGCGGATGGTGCTGGGAAAGCAGTTCCAGCAACCCCAGTGCCTGCTTCCAGGGGTGAAGCCGTGGAGTCCGAGGGTCTAAATAGGAAAAGCAATGGTGTACCCCAGGAGCCTTCTCATACTTTGGTGGACTCCCCTAGCATGATCATTGTGGATAGTCAGCCTGTTCCGCTGGCATCTGGTGATGTTGGGCCTGGAGATGGAGAGTCCCAGAAGGCTGATGGCAAAGGAGCAGTCAAGGCTGATGACATTCCCCTTGGGTATTCCCCTTCATCAAGGAAAACGTCTTCGACCAAGTCTGGTTCATCATCAGAAAAGTATGATCGCTTCTACCACCAGCTACTAGTCTTTCATTGGGGATGAATTGTTACCATGTGCAATGGGTTGAGAAACATGAATTTCACAGTGCCTCACTTCCAAGGATGCTACGCTATTGCAGGCCAAGGAAAGGTGCTTCCAAGGCTTCAAAGGAGGTCTTACAGTTGTGGAATGACAAAGAAACTGGAAGATTCTTAGATTGATCTAGGATAGATGCATGGAACATTGTTATGGCATATCATGGCTAAATGGGTTTGAACTACTTAATGGGTCCGAGGAGACAAGCTCAAGAGACTTCTTCAAGATCATGGGGACTTCAAGACCGTTGAGCTTAAGTTGTCCCGATGGCGTACTTCCAAACACACTGACAAAGCCAAAGGTCGGTGGTGTACCAAGAAGTACCTTGAAGAGGTATGTCACTACAGCAAAACCATGATTGAGAACAGCTTCCAGCATGCAAAAAAGAATGGCCTGTGGCGCAAGAACAAAGTACATGGAGAAGAGGAAGTGAAACTAGTCCTTGAAGAGACGTTTTGCAAGGCCGATGAGAAGGGGGAGACCTCGCACCTGGAATCGGCTGGAGACCTGCAGGAGCTTTTGTTGACTTGCTAGCCGTTTTTGTTGTTGGATGTTGTTGGGGTAAACAGCTTGGTGAACTAGGATGATGATGGTGTCCTTCTGGAGTCCCAGCTTGACCAAATGGACATCGAGCCAGAGGCCCAGACGCCTGAGGATAAGGATCGCGCGGAGCAAGCAGCGGCGGCAGCGGCAAGTGCTGCCTCTGGCGGCACAAAGTTACTTGGGTCTACCCAATTTGGATTTTGCAGGGTTGATCTAAATGCGAATATATGAAACTATATAGACCTTCCAAGTTGAAATGCATGTACCTAAAACGGACCCCATGAAGTTCGGATCTGCATGGTGCTCAAAAAATGGTGACCTTCCAGTTCGATGACTGCGGCTTTTGTTCCAAGGCTTGTCTTCCCGACGCTTCAGAAGAACGAGTCGGTTTTCACTATACTCCCACAGTATGTGAACATCCTGGGTCGTAAAGTAGATGCCGCTACAATCACTCAGGACCTGTACATGTGTGTGTGAATAGGGCGAGTGGCTATATATTTTTGAAGGATGGGGATATTTCCCAAATCTTCCCAAATCCTTGCCAGGAGAAATTGGCAGCCATGAAGGACAATGAACGGGCCAAGCAGCTCCCCAGCCAAAAGCATGTGCTCATGAAGGTCTCGTCCAGTGCAGTGTGTGCATACGTATACCTTGTTTGGTTGACCTGGCTCATCTACCAAGGCTGTGGTCTGCCATCAAGGCAGCTGTCGGCAAGATGAACGGTCACTACAACCAGCTGAATGAGAAACAAGCCGAATACCTCACGTTGGACCCGTCCAAGCCTGCCCCGTGGATGTGTGGTCTGTGTGTGAATTGCTTATCATTGTCAGCACTTAACCGCGCTAGCAAGTTCATGGGTGCCTCTGTGCAGGGACAATATGGAGAAGAAGAAGTCAGAGGTTATGCAGCTGTTTGCGCAGTGTACCAAAGAAGATGTTTCCTTGAACAATTTTCTTTCACGTGCACGGAGCTTCTTTTGCGTTTATGAACCGGTTTACTTGTAATCTAGTCAAGCTGAGTGCAATTTGCCCTACATGATGCTTGCTGATTATGTATGTGTCTAATTTGGTTGCTGGGTGTCCCGAGGAATGTCAAATCCAAATCTGATCATAGTGGAAGCGGCAAGAAGTCAAGTGACAAGGGCACTAGTGACAAAGGTAGCCGTGGGAAGGGTGACAAGACCAAGACCAAGCCCAAGCGGGCGAAGTCAGATGCACCGAAAGCTGCTTCTAAGAAGCAGAAAAAGCAGGAGAAGGATGGCGACGGTGATAAGTGAACATGATCTGATTTCTTTTCAAGGCCTTAAGGTTGGCTCTTGGTGTTTCCTGACCTTTAATGAATACGTACGTATCTCTATAGAAAGTTTCATATTATATTGTTTCAAGGCTTCATGCAGTTTCCATCGATCTCTGTGCAATTGCCAACCTGTACTTCCTTCCAATTAGCACTTTGGCCTGTGCGTGTTAATCAATACGTCACAGCCATCTAATCTAGCTAGGGGTTGATCGCAAGAAAAGGGAGAAAACATCCTGCTACTGCTGCACTGCTGCATGTGTTTTTTTGGTGGTGCATGCACAGTTTGGTGCTGTTAGATTGGCCAGGCCTGTGCCAATCCCTTCAAGATGGTGAGCCTGACAGTCCAGGCCTCTTTGTGTAAACCACATTGCTATGCAGGTACTAGTTCCATGCTCCGACGCAGGCGACCTGGACTCCGATGACTTGGCCGATGAGTTTGTGCGACAAGCAGAGACAGGGGTTCCTCGGTTTATATTATAGCCTATGCCATCTTAGACTGCAAGTTTCTGATTCAGCCTTGTGTTTTTCAGGCTACTTCAGCAAAGGCTGCTATCAGAATGTCGTCCAAAGCCTTTCAAAGAATGACCAGACTAGGAGAGGCTCTGATGTAGATGTTGCATACATGTGAAACTAACCTTTTGGCGCAGGAGTGACCGACCCAGATTTGGAGAAGTTGGCCAGCTACCGCTCCTCAAAGTCTGGGAGAAGTGGCAAGAATGCTGCACGTGACTTCCACCGGTATGCTCGCCGAGCTGGGAAAGTATTTGGTGTCAAGATTTCACAAGTCAAAGTCCCCATCCGAGTGAAGAAGCCCAACAAGAGTGGCCGGAAGATTAAGCGGGAAGAGATTGTTGACTTTCCCATTATCACCCTTTCTTCTTGGATGTGCACTATTCTCAGCTCCTGTCCACAATTTTTCCTGGGTGGACATGACCTAGAACAAGAGCAACTGTATGGTGACATGCTGCAGTCCTTTTGGGACCGATTCGTTGAGGCAAACCCTGAGCACCCCATGAAGGAGAAACCGTCTCAGCACAGACGATTCACTGTACCGGTGGCAGTGCATGGGGATGAAGGCAGAGGCCTTGGACATGTTCCCCTTCTCGTGGTCAGCTACCAAGTTGTGATCCCATACCACGGGGCCAATGAGTTGAACCTTGCAAAGACCTTTGTCAAAATTAGGTATGCTTTTGGTCCCTGGTTTACATTCTTGAAACAACATGTATAGGACATTATAGGACCTGAGATTCCTGCACCCTAGGCATTCATTCGCCAGCCGTCTTCTGTACTCCTTGATCCCAGCCTCGTGGTATGCTGCAAAGGACGCCAGCATTTGCAGCCTCAGCCAGGCATTGGCAGATGACCTCACTGACCTGTTTGAAACAGGGGTGCCCATTGTTTCTTGTTGGACACCTCAGTGGTATACATATTCTTTTGTTTGGTGGTTATGTTTGTCATTCCCTGAACAGATCCAAGTGGTGGAGCTGTGCCCTTAAGGATTGCAATGGGAAGACACGTGAATTCCATGCTTCGCTGGTTGCGTTCAAGGGCGACTGGCCCTGGCTCAGGAAGGCGGTGGCCTTGAAAACAGGGTTCACCTCAAAGAGGGTTTGTCATTTATGCCCCGGCGATGCACCCCAGCGTAATATTGCAGGTTTGTATATCTTTTTTTGAAGTGATTCATATTTGGAGAATATATATATGATCCTTACCCTTGGTCTGACCACCTGTGCAATTAAGGAATGGTGGAACATGACCAGTTCTGGACAAGCTCGCACATTTTCTCAGGAGATTCCGAACCCGTTCAAGCCAGGTAGGGTGTCCCCTCTCCGTGAAATCCCTGGTGGTGGGATGATTTCAACAATCAAGAGTGATATCATGCATATTTGGAATTTGGGAATCGGTGGCGATCTATCTGCAAGTACAATTGTCCTACTTTGTGAGATGGGTCAGTTTGCTGGTAGGGGGTTGCCAGCAAGAATGGATTCAGCATTCGACGCGTTCATGGAGTGGTGCATGATGAACCACAAAACACCGAGCACAAAGTCGTTTGAAAAGTCACGGTTCCACATGAAAAAGACCCTTGGACCCATTCAGTTCTTCAACCGTTTACTTGTGTTGGTAGCCTGCAAACTTGAATCGGTGTTTCCCTAGGTGCCCCCCCAGCCATCCAAATCAGGAACTCGGACTATCCTACAGGTGTTTCGCGGGCACATGATGTGGCATTGTTTTGCAAGTGGTTGGACGACTTTCTTCAGGGTGTATCCATGGACGATGTTGCTACGTAGATGCAATTGCCATCAAATACCTCTCCAAGTCACCGAAAGATATGTTATAGATGTACACAACACACTTTCCATATTCTTCCCCAAACTAAGGCTCCTCACTTCCGGGATATGTTGGAGGTTCTCAAATTTATCTTTGTCGAAGCCAACAAGTTCTTCAAGATTCTCTATCACGAGGGGATTTGGTTGCGCCAGGGAGCGGCAAAGGACGCAGTTGGACATGGGTATTCCATAGCTGATGCTTTGGCTTTATATACTGTCAAGCAACCCAGAAATATCAGAAATAAATATACTTAGGGAACATCGAATGTTTAGGTCTTGGCAGTTCCGGGTATGTCTCAGGAAGGCTACCAATGCTTGGCCCGCATGACTGCGGAGGGCGGGTACAAAATGTACCGAGTGAGGCCAAAGTTGCACCTATTCGTTCACATAGTGACTCTCGGCTAACCAGTTCTTGTTTGCTGTGTGTTGGGTGTTCATGTGTGAGCTCTTAGCTCTGAACCGAGGCGGGACTTGGAGAAAGACTTGGCTTCCAGTTGCCCTCACATAATGAATCCAATTAGAACCTTGACCTAAAGGTTTTCTGTCATCTCTTCCGAGTTCCTTTTGCACTAAACCAATGCCGCTTGTTGTTGCCTGCTCTATGCCTTTCACAAGGCTGGAGCTGCTGGAGTGATGAAGACTTTGTTGGAAAGATTAGTCGGCTAAGTCGACGCGTGAATGCCAATCGGCTAGTGGTACGTCGTGTAATGAGCTGCAGCTTGATGAGCTACAAGCGGCATTTTGATAAAATCAAGAACACCTGCACTGGGTGACCCGGCTGATGCGGAAAGCGCCAGCTTCTCCAGTGATGTGTGTGTGCGATTGTGAGTTCACGCGATCGGTGGTGGAAAAAAAGTGACCACCCACAAGAAGGCATGGATTGGGAGGATGGTGGGTTCAGATTAGGTATCGCTTAGGTGGCTCGTCCTTTTTTTAATGAAACGAGCAGTTTCTTCAAAACGAGCAGAAACACAATGACACGAGCAAGAAAGAAACGTAGCAAAAAATAAAGTAGCAATGGAGGCCCCTGGTATTATACCTAATACAATACCTAGCACTTCCAACAGGTGCCCTGTCTGGAGACCTGTTTACGTAGGGTAGGGTAGTCTATTGGACACCCAAACAGGATGATCCTGGTACCTATTATAACCTATTATTATATAATATATATATAACAATAATGCTGGATAATCTATTATATCCTATTACTATAATCTATTATTCATATATATATATATATGTACGAAAATATTCTATTATAATCTATAATCCATTATAATCCTGGATACCCATAATGATCCTGGTAGGGATTGGTGTCGAAACCCCAGGACCCCTCCATCTGATTTTTGCATGAACGTCTGGAATGAGCTCCTGGCCACTATTGCAGTCCTCGTTTCACTCCCAACGCCTAGCTGGGCCTTCCTACTCCCTAGTCATCCCTGTCGAAGTCCGACCTTGTCAAAGCCCAATCCGTGGCCGGGGTCGTTATGGTGGGCGCCCTGCTGTTCCATCAGCTTTCGCCAAGGAAAGGCGTTCCGCCTCGCGACGAATCTGACGAGGTGGAGAGATTGGCGGTGAAGGTGGGGGGTCAGCTGTACACACAACGTCAAAGCAGGGGACCCTCATTGACCAAGTGGACCACCGAAAATGAACCGAAAAAACCAGACATGGTCAACCATGGTCAACCTACATGGACGGTTTTCGCGTGGTCCTGTTGATTTGGCCATCAAGACCTCGAGGATGCTGCAGATGGTTTCTTCTTTTGCCTCTTTACAGTCATTGAGTCATTTCCATGCCCAACCTGTTCCTCCACCCCATCTGCTACCCACCTGAAGAGCCCGGCGTTTACGCCATGGAAAGGATGCTTCCAGGAGCCGAGCTGTCCTCAGCCGCAAACCACGCTTCAACAAAGCCCACAAAGCTCAATCTAGTGTCCATGTACAGTACTTGCCAAATGGAAGTAGTATCTGTTATTGTCTGTTTATTTGTGAAAGGTGTAGTCTTTGCTCGAGACCTGCCAGCTGGTTAGACCGCTTTCTACCGATACTCGAGAGTCCGTTTTTCAGCCATGGAAATTCTCTTTGATGGTCGGCTGGTCCCTCCTCCACGAGTTGGGTCTCGGTTCTCTAGTGTCTTTCGTCTGGATACTTCTGGTGACGATGAGCTGCTTCTTTTTGATCTTTGTGGAACTTCATGTTCCATTTCGGGAAGGCCTGTGGGTCTCGCCTTTCCGTGTGCGGGTTACGACCTTATGGTGGTTCAGATCAATCCTTTGCAGCTTCTCGCTGATGATGAATCCTGGTTCTCAACCGGTCTCTCCTCTCAGCTGCCAGGCTTCCCACGGAGCATCGTGGATGTTTGCTCAGGCATGGGATCCATGAGCTTAGGACCCAAGTTCCTAGGATGTGACACCATCGCCTACTTGGAGATCAACCAACTGGCCCTTGAGCACCTAAGACGCAATTCTTCAGCGCACATTGTGGCCGGCAACGTTTGTCTGGATGCGGACTTGAAGACACTGCACCAGAAGATCGATGGATGTCACTTTGCCCTTTGTTCAGGTTTTCCCTGTCAACCTTTTTCATTTCAAGGGTTACAAGGCCATCAGAGGGATAATAGAGCTTTGGTTTTTTGGGGCACCCTTCGAAGCATTCTGTTGCTTCAACCGACTTGCGCTTGGCTCGAATGCACTCCTGGCGCTGGAGCTGATCAAGGAGTACAAGAGGGGCTTCAACAGCTTTGTGCTTTGATGCGCTGGCAATGTCAGGAGCTCATTTTTGACTTGGCTGACCAGTGGCCTATGCATCGACGGAGATGGTGGTGCGCTTTATACCCCTCGTCCTGGACTTCCCTTCCTTTGCGGCCATGGACGAAGTTGGTGCCACCCATTCATATTGGGCATGTCCTGGACTCATGGGGGCAATGGCCGATGCATCATGAAGAGGACCTGCAGCTGTCCGCAGGTGAGTTGACCGCATATAGCAACATTGAGTTTGGATCAGATGTTCGTCTTCTACATGCACAAATGACAGCTCCTACTGTGCTCCATTCTTATGGCTGCGCGTTATCCTGTTGCCCATGCGGATGCAGGGATCGTCCCTTCTCTCCGACCTCCTTGCAGGCCAAGGGTCTTCGGGGTGCTTTTGTGATCTCTGAGGTCCACATGAACCCCCGTTTTCTTCATCCTGATGAGCTGGCCATATTGCTCTCCTTGCTGATGGGACAAGATTGGGCCATCCTTCCTCGCTCCTCGCTCTGCTTATTGGGCCAGTGTGCAGCGCCTTTGCAGTCCTTGTGGATTTTTGTGCAGATGCTCAACGCCGCTGCCGGCACATACCCAGAGCTTCATCGACTTGATCCTGAGGCCGTCATTGCGGGCTACAAGGCAGAGCTGTGTCGTCAGGTCCTTGACCGGTTCCCTTTTGCCGAGCCTCCACGTCCCAAAGTCCTTCGTCTTCTTTCGGACAACGGGGATGAGTTTTGGCTTTTGAAAAGAGGCACAGTCACGGTGAGCCAACTTCTTCAGGCCGAGCATATCTCTTTGGGATGGGGTGAGACCGTGTGCTGTTCAACGTCACTCGGTCAGCTGGCCAGGGATGAGGTCATTAATGAGGAGTTTCCTATCCAGCTTTGGCATCATCCCAAACGGCAGCGTCGAGATCCTCCTACTGGCTTGTTGGTCATTGGGATTGAGCACAACACCAGCTTATTCATCTCCTGTTTGGCTGCTGGATCCTTCTTGTTTGAAGCCTTATACGAACATCAGCTTCAGGATGTTGATTTTCTGGTCAATGAGGACGGCAAGATCTTTGGCAAGGACTATCGGGTTTGGGGTACTCTGCGCCTCAAGACCATCACCTCGGTCTCTTTTCCACGACTTGGTCCTTTGCCTATTTGCTCCAGAAGTACGCAGGCTTTTGGCGAGTCTATTTGCATTGATGATGGGCTGGCTGGGGATACAGTTTGGCGGGCCTTGACATCGCTCTGTTCCTCCTCTCTACAAGGGAATATTGCTGATGTGGTCCAGCTACATCCGGAGATCCTTGATCGCCTACGGCTTGGGCATATCGGTTGGCACCATCTCTCTGCTCTTCGCTATATGTGGCACCAGAGTGCTGGCTATGCTTTGGGTTGCTTCTCAGCAAATGGACATTGGGCCGTCCTCTGTTGCCGTCAGGATGGTGATGTCCTGCATGGGGCCTACTATGATGGTCTACCCAACCACCTTCGTTCCGTTGCTCATGGGCTCCTTTCTCACTTGGCTCACTTGCTCCGCTTGCAGCTTGGCCATTTCACCTCACATTGCCTGGTTCCTCAGATGCACAGCACCACCTGTGGTACAGTTGCTTTGGTGCACGTCTCGCTGCTCCTTGGTCTCCAGGGTGCTTTCACACCGGAGGACATCGCCACTTGGCATCGGTGGTTACTTCACACACAGCAGCAGTCTGATGCTTTGATTGCTTGCGGTTTGGAGGATCCGGTGATCAGCGAGCTTGCTACCCTGCTACACAGCAAGGGGGTGCCCATTGGGGAATGCAAGAATCGGGCAACTGCTGCCATCACGGCACTCCATCGGGGCCCTGTGCTCAATGCTATGGCTGCCAAGAATCCATGGCAGAAGTTGAAGGCACTTGCTTCGAAGCCCTCTACGCCCTTTCGTTTTCTGACTCCCGCTGAGATGTCCGACTACATTGATCAGCAGTCGAAGATGAAGCACGGCACTTCCTACAAGGAGAAGAAACACAAATCTGCTGCTCATTCCTCTCAGGCCAAGCCCCTGGAACTTGATCCAAAGCAGCTTCGTTATCTTCCTTCTCACTTTAAAGACCAAGATGGTGACGAAGTGCCTCAGATTGATTACTCCCAGGTTCTTTCCGGCGCTCGCGGGTTGGCTATCTGCACTCGTCGGGATGCTCAACCCTTCCTGGATGACTTTGCGTCCATCAGTGCTGATGCTTTGGGATTGCTCTTGACCAGTGAAGTGGACAAATCTGAGATGGGCAGTGCTAAGATCCACAACCTTCGTTTTCCAGTTACCTATGTCGGCACCGGTGAACAGATTTTGGTCAATGGGGCCCTTCTGCTTTTGGGTGATTTGGCTATCAATCGCCACAGATCCAAGGGACCCGACAAGGATCCTGATCATGAGCGATCGGTTGTCATTCGACTTCAGGCTTATCGGGATGAACTCCCACTGGACTGGACCACATTCATTCAATCCCCTCTGAAGCAGATTATCCACTTGGTACTTCCTTTGCAGACATGTGAAGGACAAGCCTGTGGGGCCAGCTGTGGCCGTTTTCATCCTGCAGTTGACGCTGCAGACTCAGCGGTCATCCACGAGATTTGGGCCCGACGCTTCTGCAATCTGGACTCCAAGACGGTTACTGCAGAGAATGCCGAATGCTTCTGTGCTTTTCTCCGCATCGCGGAGCCAGCATTGATTCAGGTTATCTCCACCAGCATCGAGGGCATCTATTTTGAACCTCGTGAAGAGACTGGCACGGGCTCACACAGTGATTTCCATGTGGTATGGTTGCCTCCTTGTTCCCGCCAGGAAGCTGTGCATAAATTGCGGACCGCCTCTACAGCTATCAGTTTGGTGCGCTTCAAGACCAAGTTTGGCATTCGTCTTCGCACTGGTGATGCGGAGGCTCTACATCTCAAGCTACGACCGAATGCCACCTTTTTCGCTGCAAAGCCTGCCGCGTTGTATCGGGCCCATCCACTTCCACATGGTTTGGATCGCAAGGCCATGGCGAAGCTTCTTGGTGATTGGGGTTGGAAGAAGGCTCGACCGCTGCAGCCTACCAGGGGTTCCTCCATTGGTGGCGCTTGGCTCATTGGTGCCGATGAAGAGCCACCTGCATCAGTTGTGACAGCCTTCAATCAGGACGTTCTCCTGAACCTCATCCCGACTAAGGACACGGTTGTGCAGCCTGTTCCGTTCTTTGCCTCCAAGCGCACCATTCAGCATGCCAAGAGCAATTCGGTCCCTTCCACCTCAAAGGAAGTGCAGGCGGTTGATCCGTGGCAGAGTGGTCCTGATCCATGGAAGGGCTATACACCCACCGTTGCACCCGCGCCCTCCTCCGCGGGACGTAAAGCTTTGGATGATGTTGCCGACAAGCTTCGGGCTGACATCAAGGCCCAGGTCTCCAAGGAAGTTGCACAGCACGCTTCTACCTCATCCGCTACCAGTTCTGCCAACGATTTGCAAGACTGGAAGAGTCAGACTGATGCACGTTTCCAGAAGCTTGAATGTGGTCTGCAAGAACTTGGCCAACAGCAACAATCCATGAAGCAGTGGTGTCAAGATACTGCTCAAAAGCTTCAGGTTTCTGAGCAACAGCAACAGGTGCTCAACCAGAATATTCAGAAAGTTCAGTCGGAGGTACAGACGAACGCACAACAGCTCCATCAGCAAGTCCAGTCCTCCTTGCTGTCCTTGCGGTCGGACTTTGCCGCTGATGTTGAGTCCAAAATCACCACACAGTTTGAACGCTTCGAAGCCTTGCTTGTCAAGAAGCATCGCACCGAGTGACTAGGGCACCGGGGCTTCGGCATGTGGTCTTGCCGAAGGCCTCGTAGTTCACTATTTGGATGGTTTTGGTGGATTCTCGTTCTGGGTGGCTTCACTGCTACCCTTGGCAGCTCAGAGCAATCCTTTGCCCGGTTCTACCAGCTCAGCGCAGCATCCTTGGATGCCTGCGATCTTGGGTCGGGGACTACTCTGGGTTTTGCCAATTGGATGGTTCCGTCTTCAGCAGGACAGTGGGCTGGAGCTACTTGGGAGCCAGAGTTTGCATCTTCTTGCTTCTCTGACTTTGAATCTTTCAACTCGCACTGGCATCGAGATGTTGATGCCGCTGTCAGTGCTCTTGTTCGGCCTTTGGACAGTGGCTGGACCAATACCTGGTTCCGTGCTTTCTCTCGTCTTGGTGAAGCACAAAATCCTGGGCCTCACACCTCATTCTGTGTTGGGGTCACCAATCCTTCGGGCTTACGCACTAAGGAGGAGATCATCCTGGAGCATCCTGTGGGGATCTTGAATGTATGTGAAACGCAGTTGTCCCATGTGACTCAAGCCTCATGCCGAAGGCGTTTGACTTCCTTGGCCTCAGAGGTGGGACGTTTCCTTCGCCCCCGTTTCGGAGCCCCTGTTGTCACTCGAGCCAATAGTTCTTGGGCAGGGTCCTGGTCCGGAGTTGCGGTTCTTTCGGATTATCCTTGTCGGCCGGTGCAACTTGGTTGGCAGCATCATGAATGGGCTTCTGGAAGGGTGCTCGCTTCTCAGCACTTCGTTGGGCATCGCTCGCTTCTCAATGTAGCGGTGTATGGATACCCACAATCCCCTACGTGGCCGTTGGCCAAGCAAAAGACCGAAGCACTGCTGAAGGTGGTGACCAACGAAATCGTCATTGGGTCCTCGGGTCCTCGGGTCATCTGTGGTGACATGAATTCTTCCACGTCTTCTCTGGCCACTTTTGATGTCTGGCGCAGTTACGGCTGGCAAGAAGCACAAGAATGGGCTTTTCAGAAATGGGGCCAGGAAATTCAGATGACTTGCAAAGGACGTACTTGTGTTGATCACATTTGGCTCTCTCCAGAAGCTCTAGCTCTTTGCCAATCGGTTGAGGTGAGGGAAGTCTTTGCAGAACATGCATCGGTCCTGGCCTTCCTGGATGTTGACCTGGCTCCTGCCACTTTGCTACGTTGGCCTTGTCCTGCTGAGCTGCCTCTGGCTTCCGTTGCTACGACGTGGCCTACTGTTGATGTGACTCCGCTTCCAGCACAGTCCGCGGATGTTGATGCCCTCTTTCAGCAATGGGCCACTTCTTTTGAGGATAGCTTTGATGGCCATGTCTCCACACAGCCTGCGGGTAGGTTGGTACCTCAACAGAGGGGACGTTTTGGGGCTACTGCTCCTCGACTTCTTCCAACCACCTGTCATGTCCATCGTCCTAGTCGGCATGGGGAGGTCCAACTTCGGAATGATCGACTTGGCTCAGTCGTCTCTTTATGGTTCAAGCAACTACGGAGGTTGCAGAGTTACAAACAAGCGATTGAGGCAGGCAAACGCACTGTGGCGGCCATTACTTATCGGATTGAGTTGTGGTCCTCCATTTTGGCTGCCAAGGGATTTTCTGGCTCTTTTCGATGTTGGTGGAGAGAGTTTGGATGTCTTGGTGACCCGGAGGCTCCCGTTGCTCTACCTTCCTCGCCGCCTGGGGTTGATGAGGCTCTTCGTATCTTCTTGAGCTTCAAGTCCTGTTTTGAGGCTTGTGAGTCGTGGCATCTACACCAACGGCTGAAGCAGCTCAAGGCCAAGCATGACCGCACGTTGCACGCACTCTTCGTGGATTTGAAGCCACCTCGTAAAGCACAGCTGGATGTTCTTTGGCAGGAGCAGTTATATTCGGTCATTGGTGCTGACAGCACTACCGGACAGTTGCATCTTGATCGGCCGTTGGATCTTGGTGGGTCTTCTTCCTGGGCCATTGATGATGAGAATGTGTCGATCTTGTCCGATGGTACTGACATCTGCACGGTGGTTCCTTTTCCATCGGAACCTCTTAGCACGGTGCTGGTTCAGCATCAAACCTTCTCCCAGCTGCCTGACATCCACAGTGAACTTCGGGACTTTTGGCTTCCCAGATGGCAAAATTTTGAGGCCCTTTCCTCCGACCGTTGGTCCCGAGTTGTGAACTTCTTCCAGGCCTACATTCCGAAGATCCATTTTCAGGTACCGGAGTTGACCATCCCTGTCTGGCGTAGTGCTTTACGAAGATTTGGCAAACGCAGTGCCCGTGGAGTGGATGGATTCTCGCCGGCCGAGCTGCTCAAAATGCCAGACGGATGGACCCAACAGCTTTTGGATTTGCTTTCTCGCATTGAGCTAGGCGATCTTGCCTGGCCCGCTGCTGTTAGATTTGGCACCGTCTTCAGCCTTGCCAAGCGGGCCTCAGCTCACCTTGCGGGAGACTTTCGCCCGGTTGTGGTCTTCAGTGTCATTTATAGATGCTGGTCTGGCATTCATGCCCGTGCTCTCCTTCATCAGTTGGAACCGTATGTGAACACCGAGTCCTATGGCTTCCTCCCCTCTAGAGAGGCTGCGCAACATTGGATGGCATTGCAGGGCCAAGTAGAAGTAGCAGTGATGTTGTCCGAGGATCTGTGTGGCTTTTCCTCTGACCTTTCCAAGGCCTTTGAACATATCCCTCGACCACAAACTATGGCTTTGTCAAGACATTTGCAGGTCCCGGAACGGGTTCTTCTCCCTTGGAGCAGTTTTTTGGATACGTGTGAGAGATCCTTCGATGTACGTGGGGGGCTTAGCCCACCGCTCACCTCCAAGGTGGGGATGCCAGAAGGGGACGCCTTGAGTGTCTTCGCCATGGTCCAGCTCGACTTCAGCTGGCATCTGTACATGCGGGCCTTTTGTCCTTCGGTACGCAGCAGCTCCTATGTGGACAATCTGGGCGTACGCGGTGCCTCACCGTTTGACTTGGTTCAGGCCTTGTTTACCACAAAAAACTACTTTGAGCTCTGGAATCTTTCACTGGATGACTCCAAGACTTATTGCTGGGGGACCACCAAGCAAGTCCGTGCAGGCCTTCAAATCTTCCCGTTTGGTTGCAAGGATACTGCGGCAGAATTGGGAGGCTCCTTGTCATATACTGCTAGACATCGTGTTTGTCATCAGCGGGATCGGGTGCAATCATTGGACGAGAAATGGACTCGACTTCGATTTTCTCATGCTACTCTGCTGCAGAAATTCCGTGCTCTCCCAGTTTGTTTCTGGTCGCAAGCTCTTCATGGCTCGGCGTCCTGTCGGATGTCGGTCAAGCTGATCCAGGATCTGCGAACTTCGGCTCTTCGTGCCCTCCGGCTCTTGCGAGCCGGTAGCAACTCGATGCTGCAGTTGACTCTGTGCGGGGTGATTGCTGCGGATCCGGGCTATTTTCAGCTTCAGTATACGGTCCATTGCTTTCGGAGGATCTGTACCAAAATGGCACAGTTTTTCCATGATTGGTCGGTCTTCATGCAGCTGTTTTCTGGGGTTCTTCACCAAGGACCTTTCTCTAAACTGCTGGAGGAACTGAACAATGTTGGTTGGTCTTTGGATCTGCCTTGGTTATGGACGCATGACAACTTGTGTTTTGACTTCCTTCGCATGGATGCAGACACATTGAATGAGTTGTTAGAAGAAGCTTGGCTTATGCATGCTGCCCGACATGTTCAGGGTCGGAAGACGATGAGGGATCTTCAGGGCTTGGATCGACACTTGTTGCATCTTCACCGACGGCCTCTGAATGCGCTACAGCTTTCTCGACTTGGGGCTCTTCAGTCAGGTGCTTTCATGGATCGGGCTCGGCAATCCAGATTTGACCTTACTAAGGATGGCCTATGCTCCACTTGTTCTTGCCCGGATACCCAGGAACACTGGCTTGTTTGTCCTCGACATCATGAAGCCAGGACTCAAGCGCAATTGACAGAGCATACAGTTGACACATCCCCTCTTTCTTTAAAGCTGCACATTCTGCCTTCTCGCAACCCTCATCTTTGTTGGTTGCGAAACTACTTTCAGCATCGGCCAGCAGACTATGACTTGCTTGCTGGCCCAGGTGGAGACGCGGAGCACATTTTTACAGATGGCTCGTGTTTTCAGCATGCTTTTGGAGGGGCTCAGGCGGCTTGGGCTGTGCTCTCAGCCACTACTGGGGCTCCTATCGCAACAGGTCACTTGCAGGGAGTTTGCCAATCCGTGATGAGGGCGGAAATTACAGCTGCTCACTGTGCCTTGGTTTGGAGTGCAATTCACCAGGTCTTCATCCATCTCTGGATTGATAATCAGACGGTGGCCAATAACATTCTCTTGTTGTCCAGAATTCACAGGGTGCCTTCTCACTGGTCTCACCAGGACTTGTGGCAGAAGGTTCTGGACACATTGGATGGGCAGCGCCAGCCGCCGAAAGTTTCCTGGATTCCTTCACACCTTGAAGAGGAGTTGTGCAGCTGTCCTTATGAGTCTTGGTTTTGTCATTGGAACAACAAGGTTGATCGCTTAGCAGTATCTTGCAATGAACAGCGCTCCGAGCTCTTCTATCAGATGGTCAATGCTGCCAATGAGTATACCAATTCCACTGCATGTCGCATGAGTCAGCTTTTCTCCTTCTACATGCACGTTGCGGAGGAGACCTCTAGCAGTGCGAGTACTGAGGTGGTTGGTAATTCTGAGGCAGCTTCAGAAGTGCATTTTTGTTCTACTGAGTGCATGGCCATGTCTAGTTTGCTGCCTTGTCAGTTTTCTGAACGGTTGACTGCAGCTAGCCTTGCCGCGGTTCCCAATTCGTTTGTTTTGAGTTTATTTCAGTGGTTCCTTGCACAGGAGGAGACTGCTGAAGGATCATATGCTTGCAGCTTTTTGGAACTTGTTTTTATGCTCGTCCACGACGGGGCCGATTTTCCCCTTCGGAACCCCAGTACAGGTTGTTGGGAGCAGATGGCTTACACTTTGATGCCTGTACGGCCTACTGTGGCCACCTTGCTCAGATATGTCAGGTCTTCGGTCAAGGCTGGTGGTGAGTTGTTTGATGTTGGTTTGATCAGTTTCAGTCATGAGAACAAGGTGGATCTGGGAATACACTTCCCTTGCAGTGGGCTGTTCTTGCGGCTTTGCCGCTCAAAGGTGAGGGCGGCTCGTCGTTCTGTCCATGCCTGGACTTCGACCTGGCCCGTCCGCAAGGCGGCCGATTTGGCTCGCCCTTTTCCGGTGACCGTTCACACCGATTAGCTCGCTGCTGACCTGGACCTGGCCGCCGCTCTGCTTGCGCCGAGCGCGTGCCATCAGACGTCCGAGATATTTGTGAAAGGTGTGGCCACACTTAGTGAATCATGAGAAGGTCGATGACCTCCAAAAACTACCTGTTTGCATTCCCTGGTGCTTGGGAATTGCCCTTGTTTCCAGGGAGCGGGAGTGCACCGAAGACACTCAACTGCACATGTGAAAAAGCCTATTGGATCACACGCTGTGGCTCTGATTGGGGCCAAAACAAATGTATACAGCTCCAGTAGGGCTTCTATGTATAGCTTCAGTACGCTTCCAGCATAGTGATTGAATGGCCTTCACCCCCGCCCCGCACCAGGAACTGCAAGCCACAGGCTTGAGAAGGCCTTGACGGGCTTCATGAAAGCGCTGACCAGTGTTGGCCACGAGGTGATTTGGTGGTTATTGAATGATTTTGGACATTTTGTGTAGGTAAGGCAGGTAAGGCTCTTCCTTTTCATGGTGATTTGGAGCTTGATGGAAAATGCATGAACATGCATGAAAATGCTGTTCTCATCCTCAAATCGAAAGCCCGTGGCCGCTAAACCGTTCCGAGGAATTGAGTCCAAGCGGCTCTTGTAGAGATTGATGATCAGCACCTCATCTTCCACCACCCACCTGAGCTCAAATCGAAGGCTGAGCCCCTCAGCTTCCCCGAGTGGCCTGACTTCGGGAATGAAAGAAATGCTGAGGTCCCCCTGGGTGTCCCAAGAAAGTAAAGGTTAACAGTTCCACCTATTCATCTTAAGTTGGGAAACCAATCTCCAAAAATATTTAGGCCGGGTCATGATCTTTATGATGGGGTAGGAATGGGATTCTCCGATCGGCTTGAGGCTCTTCTCCGTTTGGAGTTTGGACACCAAGCTTACTCCCTACTTACGGGCATTGTGCATGGACAAACACCTTATGGGTGGGTGGATTTCGCCGGATCAACATCCAACTGACTTGGCGATTGCCCTCTGCGGAGGAACGTGGGCGGAGTGGATCACCGATTCACCACGGCACGAAGCGATGCGGCGATCGATGCGACAATCGACGGAAGTGGGTTGAGCCAGGAAGATGACTTTCCTTTAGAAACAGGGGGTGAACTCATGTGAACTCCACTTCGATGTGGATCCTTGGAGTGTCGCAGAAAGAAGAAAACACGAAAAGGGAGTGGATGTTTCACCAGCGGCTGGCTGGTGAGCCCCTTCTTCATCAGATCTGAAAAAATGCAGGTAATTCCACAGGGAGTCGGTGGTGTCCTGTCTCCCTCTACCTCTCCGCGTGTTTGGTCTTTTTGACCCATGAACAGCAGCCTGTGCGTTCGCGAGGCCGGCTCAGCGGACCCGAGGTCCAAACTCTTGTGCAGGAGAAAGGAGGACCAAGTCTTATCTTAAAGGATGTTAGGTTTCAGTATTCATGATGCATGCTTGTATTTGAGGATTGGGGGGTTGTCCTGGATAACATTCTTTGAATGTTTGAAACCTCCCTGTGATTTTTTCTAGAATGAAGATCCTAGTCATTGGGTTTGGAAACACCAAAAGTTGGCATAAACTGAAGGCATCCTTACCAAGATTATCCAATGGGTGTCCAATGGAGGTCCAGAAGCAGTGTAGGGTAGTCTATTGGACACCCATCGAATGACCCAGGTATCTTTCTTGCTTCCCAAAACATTTGGGCCCTTCTCACGAATGAATTCACCCATGCCTTCCCGGCAGAACGCGTTCTTCATGTTCTTCCAGGAATTCCTCCCGTTCTTCAAAGGCTCCAGGACTTGAAGCGAAAGATCTCGCCCGCGAAATCTCCCGTCAACTGCTTGTAGACAGTGCCGTTCAAGGTCACCTGCGACCGAAAACGTCATACTGTACTAGCTAATTATACTATGTATATATATACATATATATATATAGATTTAAAATATTTATACTGTACATGTATTAATTACAATTTTCAACCACCTGTACACACTATAGGGTTTCCTGAACAAATAATGTGTCTGTATAAATATATAACGTGTATGTAAATATCATTGATTTGCTCACCTACCTCCCTCTGCAGTCTCCGCCAACATACTGCCACAGTGACTCCACCAGGTCAGAAAGAAAGAATCGCACGTGTCGATGTGGTGTTTTATAAATTTTCGAACCAGACGCTCCGATCTCTTCCTCCCTGTTTGGGATGGTTCAACTAGCCCTGGGATCTCTTTTCAGGGCTAGTCATAAACTATATCGGGGGGGCTCTGGTTCAGAACATCTTCTGAATGACCAAATCAGTGATTTCCCGGAATCCGAATACTTTTTTACAAGAAGGTGTTCTCCGAACGTTCCACCTGGTCCTTTTTGAGTGTGCAGTGCGCCTCCAAAATAACAACACACACAAATAGGATCAAATAGGGTGATAGCAGGTTACACCACGTTTCTTCTGTAGATACCTGCCCTCCTTTCATCCCTCTCCTCCCATTTGAGCACCTGGAGACTCTTGGAGGAGAGCTGCACCTTGACCTCGTCGGAGGTCCACTCCTTCCTGCCGAAATCATGACCACGTTTTTCATGGATGATCCGTCGGAATCCGTCGCATCAGATTCGAGCCACCATGAAGAAACAATAGCTCGCTAAAATCGCCTTCGACCTGACCGGTCCCTCAAAACCGGATTGGTTCGACCCCAAACCCCTATGCCCTATGTTATATATGCCTGCAGTATGAGATTCAGATCCCGATCCCTCGAAAGTGAAGATCGGCGCTGTGGCACCGCTGGAGGCTGAAGATCGGCGCAGTCAGCTGAAGAACCGCTGGTCGGAGTGGTCTCCATGGATCAAAAACCGGGTTCTCAGTGATTTCCCGTGACTGGGATGGCTTGTGACTGGAGAATATCAAGAATTTGAAATTGTAAAGATGGGCAGCAGCTTTTGGAAGAAAAACGGCATCCAAATGGTTTGAACGAACACATGGGCCATACTGGTTGGACAATCAATCCAGGCTGGAAGAGTTGCAAGTTTGAGAATAGCACAGCAGGACTTGTTCGTGGGCAGTTCGAACCGTCAGTGGGTTTTTCTCACACAGTGTGGGCTCCAACTACCCTCACTGCAGCAACCCAAGGGAATTCATCGCAATTCAAGGAACTTCTCACATCATCCAGGCAAGTGCATGACCTCAGTTCAACGCCTGTGCAAAAGAGACTTCGCACCATGGATCTTTGAAATGTCCCATCTAACTGCAGCTCCCAGCCCTTGGAGATCCTTCTGTCCCAAGCGTTTCTTGCATTTGCTGTCCAGTTACAAAAGCAAATCCCATGCCAGGGGATTCACCCACAGATAGAACGAACATCACCTTAAAACAAAACCCGGGTTTCAAGGTGTATGGACCGGGCATTGAACCCCACTCCAAACCCGGTTGGGTCCTGTCAGGCAGCGCGCCCTGCAGCGAGAATCATCGCGAAGAGGTTTTGGCTTGGCCCAGAAGCACTTCACCGAACCCTAGCTGTCCCACGAAGTTTTGCCTATTTCTTGAAATGATCTTATGCTCAAGCCTGGTTCATGAGGCCTTTGCCTGACCTGCTTTCTGCAATTACCAGGACCTTCCAACAGGTGGTTTTCGAACAGCACCGAGATCTCCAGCCAGCATCTTCTTCGGCGAGGGAGGCTAAAGCTCCAAACATCGGTGTCTTTTTTTTCCTTGTTTTTTCCCAAACAACGTCCTTCGAGCATCTTCGAGTTCCTGGGATTTCTCCATGTCCTTCGAAATCTTCGAACTCGCTCCGTGGAGTTCAAACGGACCCAGGTTTCGACTGGGCGTCCACGGCTTCGACGACCCGGTGACCGTTTACCATCCGGACGGTCCAAACGGCAGGCGAACAAAGCTCAAGCAACGTGCGACCAACCTCTCAAGCAACAGGGACAGATGCACCCCTGGGGTGGTTATCCCTGACCAGCTTGCAAGTCTTGCGGCATATCGTGCACGGCGTGAGCAGTGCAGCGCATGCGCCAAGACCGCTGGGGTGGTTAAAAGAGGTTAAAAGGCCGCCCTTCACCTCTTTTCGGGCCTCGTCATAGACACCCCATGACATGCCAAACGGGATGTAAGAAAATAAACAGCAGCACATGCATTCTTTCGAATCCCAAATCAAACGCGTAGTACTTAAAATGCGTTTGTGTTTCTTTCCTCACCTGCGAGCGACCACGAACTCGCGCGAGGTCCCGAACAGAACGCGTGCCGCGTGCCTCCAGGCGGTGGGTGAAGGTGAATTGCCCCATGCTCTGAGACCACTCTACCTGGATCGGTCCAAAGCCACGTACCCGCCGCTCACAGCGGAGCCGGAGCTCGCGGCGGACGTGCGCGGAGTGCACCGGAGCGGATCCGTGCGACTTCTTTTCGATGCCCAGGTGCCATAATCGGTTGTACACTTTAGGGGTATTGCCTTTATTCATCGACATATTGTTTATACTATATTATTCTCATATAAGTCATATACTATATACATTCTATACAGTTAGAAGAGTTATATACGATATATACGTCGCTATTGCAGCGAAGCGACACAGGGTGAACACTTTCAACAACTCCAACAGCTCCAAGGGAATGAATCGTTTAAAAAGTAACTGAACTCATGACAATCTTCGTTTGCGAAGGACTTCGCATTCCAGACTCAGTTGCACCACTCCACCGGCCAAACTAGTCCGCCCAAAAGACTTCCAGGTCTCCCGGGCGTTCCCTTCTCCATTGACACCACCCGAGCCATGGCTATTGAACCTGAGCATCGCTGGTGAAAAAGAGACGCCCATTGTTCAACGCCTGGTGAAAAAATAAGGGTGGGAGCCCAGAAAAAGGAAACGGAAGAAATGTGACAAACACCAACACATACGCAGGGCGTCCCAGAGGATTTTAGGGAGCAAAGTGCCTTCAAACTTCCTAGGGCATACAACTTCCACAAGTTATTTGGTTTGGAGAGGCACGAACTCTGACGATGTTGCTGTTCTTGGACATGTTGGGGAAGAAGTTTGAAGAAAGAACTAATTAATCACGTTAGGAGGATGGAACCATTCACAATAGCCATCGGTGGGTGAGTATGCCGTATATTAATCAATCGATAACATATATAAATTCACAAGCTCGTTGTTGATCTTTCTTGTGGTCAAACCCATGCATCCAAACATTCGAGACAAATGCATTTGAATACATAGGATCAGTCATTCTTGTCCAGCATCTTGAAGTATTGATCGAATTCTTCCCAAAACCTCTGTAGAAAACAATGAAAAGCACTGTAATAGTGACCTCCAAATAGATAGAATAAATCCATACAAAAACCGTAAAACAACTATTGGACACCATACAAATTCAACTATTTGGGGACCCATTATATAAGTATACAAATTCTTCCCACCACCTCCTGCGATCCCATTTCGACGGGCGGATGCCATCGCATCGAAGGGACGGCACAGGGAAGCTTCTGAGTCGCTTGGGCGCGACGGACAGGGGTACGGCCTGGCGCAGTCGGTGCCGCGGCAGTCGTGGCAGCAGGAGACTGAACGGTTGATCTGCCCGATTTCCGGTCGTGCGCTGTGTGGGAAACGACCAGCGTTCCAGGTGTTGACCCGTTCCAGGTGCCTGAAAAACCGAGCGGTCCGAGTGGTGGATCGTACCCCTTTGTAGAAGGGGTTGGCATGGCCAATTTTTCCTGGAAAGTAGGTGAAAGCAGGTGATCACGTACTTCCTGGGACCGGGGCCTTCCCAGGCTTCTCTTGACCACACCCCACGGCCGCGCACGTCTCGCCTCCACGGCCTCTTCCATGGCACGTCCGCGCAGCCCCCAGAAGCTTGGGACAGGCAGCTGCGTGACCGATGGAACTGATGCCAAGAAAAGGGCGCCCAAGGGTCCGGGACAAATCGGTCCGGGAGGTAGGAACTGGAATACCGCCATGGCGATGAGCAAACTTTCAGCAACATCAACCACCTTCTTAGCATGGAAGGAATTCCATGGAATGTCCCATCCAAAATGCCCGGCATGTCGGTCACTCTTCACTCGTTGGAGTCCCACTTGTCACTCCGACCCAACGAGTCGAACCCGCCCAAAACACGGGGGCCAAACCGAGTCCAGCAGGGTCGCTCGCTCGACTCGGCTCTCCGTCGAGGGTCGGTCGTAGCCAAACCAGACGGCTCTCCGAAGATCGGGAAGATTTGGAGTGAAGACGGGTGATTTGACAGAAGCAAAACACTCCCAACAGCAATACAGGTACCAGCGAAAATGTGGTCATGTTGATTGATTGTCAAAAGAAAAGACACGTCTCCGCCCGGAGTAGTTGTACATCTTCTGGTATGGGGGGCATTATTCACCGACAAATATCAACAGTCTACATTGAATCAACAGTTTTGTCAGGACCCTTTACCTAAAAAGACATCTTGAAATCTTGAAAACCTATCCCAATAACTTCTTGGATCTCTACATGTGCTACTAGTGCCATCTGAAAGCACGTCATATCTGGACATATTACAGGACATATCTGGACATGATCTTTTTCATCGAACAAAAACGGTACCCGACCCACGGCCAAACGACCTCTTCACCCGTTCACCCGACCGCCACCGACGGAGCACGACCGACCGCCTCGAGGCCATCCTGGGCGCGTGGGCGAACGGGCGGGCGGCGGTGCGGCATCCCAGTTCCCAGTTCGTCCCAAAGGAAAAACAAGCTGTTCAGATGCGTTTTGTGTTTCTCAAAATAGGTCCTCGAGGAGTCCAACATATAATCCTTTGTTTCTTTTTTTTTGGGGGGGGGGGGCGGTTCTATTTGAGATCTATTTGGGTCTTAAGTCTTTGAGTCAAAACCATCCTTTTTCCACCTGTTATCACCTGTTGGATTTGCGTGGGGCGTCCCCAATCCCCGAAAGAAGAAAACGGTGACCTGCAGGTGAGAAAAGGGCCACGTTTACTTCCGTAGGAATGAATCAATGAAGGGCCACTGACTGGTGGTTCATCTTTTTCCCGGCGTGGACGTCCGGTTTCTGTAGCTTGGAGAACTCGGAGGTTGACGAGTAAGCGCCAAAGACAGACTGACGAAAGACCCTTGTTGGGGTCAGAGAGTCAGAGAGTAATATAGAATTATAAGTCTATAACCATGTCTAACCAGTCTAACCACTGTACTGAATACCATTCGTGTAACGACTAATCATCAGAGATTTTGGAGAAACCCCTCTTGTGGGTTGTGGAGTTGTTCCCCAAAAAGAGAAATGCCCAGAACTTCACGAACGCTGTGCGAGCCCAAAAATGAGAAACATATATAATCAGTCTGCTCTGTGCAGTACGGTTAGTGGATCTTGCCGCAAGTAGTGAGGGAAACGATCAGCAACAAAACGAGTCATGGAAGGTTCTGATGCAACTGACAGGACTGGAAAGACGCACACTTATGCTGCTTCAAGATGCTTTACTGATCATGGCCTCTCGTAGATGACTACTGACATACACAGACATCCTCGGTGCCCAGGCCATGCGTTCTCCAATGTAACACTCCGCCATCTCCCCATTCGACGGCTGGGTTTCCGGAGCCGTCGTGGTGGTGGTGGTGTAGCTGTGCATCGCATCTTCGTCGTCGTCAAATTGCAGCTTGCTGAGGATGGTGCCTGGCAATTGCAAGTCGGCTGTAGCTGCCAGGTGGAGCTGGGAGGTCACTATCTTCTTTACTCCCCTGCAGAGGACCACTCTGTTGCTTCCCCAAAACCACTCGGTTGCAAAGGAACATGATTTTCTACGGATCAATTCTCAGGTTCCATGTTAGATTGTGAGGGGATATATGTTGCCTTTTTTTAGTGTGTACTGAAATCGGGAGACTTCCCACGGCCCCCCAGCAAGAAGGGAAATAGACAAAAACCATACAAAAGACCATTGGTGAGGAATCTTTCTGTTAAAAACGCACACACCTTATGCTTGCCCGGGTTATATTTTTGGGGCCAACCTCAATCGGAGGTGTGGTCAAAAATGTGTGCAACAACCGCAAGAGTTGGACAAAAAGCATCAAAAAGCACAGGCAAAGCGTGAACAGCACGGGGATTCTGCGGAAAACATGGTCTGCCGATGTCGGCGTCGGCATCTGTTTGGGCAGCCCGTGCCGTAGTTCTGGCAGCGTGCGATGTAGTTCTCCTGTGGCGCTGCCAGTGCATCTCCAGAGATTGAAGAACCCTATGGACTATCTGGGTCCCATTCCCGGTCCTATAGGTGCCCCTGTCGTGTCCTAGAAGGTCGCTTGACCTCTGTTGGCTTGGGGATACCGCCACACTCAGATCATAGCAGCTTGAGGTATTTCTCTGCAGGTATTCTTGGCAGATCCCAAGGTTCGTCAATTCCAGCTATCGGTTTGTGACGAATATTTGAAGGCTGTGGGGGAAGAGGTATCGATTGCTTCTTACTTTGAAGTCCAACTATAGTCTGCATGTTGATGCAGGGATCCTCTGAAAGGTATCACTGATCCAGAAAGATACAGCAGTTAAATATACACCCCTAAGATCCCCTAAGATTCCTTGGGCTACAGAAGGCCCGTCCAAGAAAGTCAACGTTCCCCTGGGAAGTCAAAGACCTTTCTCAGTAGAATGCTCGGTACACTACTTCAGGTAGTTGACCCAGTGAAGACCATGGAAGACCTTTCAGTAGTGTACTGCCCAGTGACTTGAAAGGTCTTCAGGTGCAACTTCCAACCAGGAGTTTGGGTTCATGAACAACGACGAAAACATGCTCCTGCCCGGCGGCCAAATGCACATTGACGAAGCAAAAGGAGGAGCGGCCTCAGCACCATTTGGCTGACCTGATCTATAGATGATCTATGCAGTCACCTTGTTGCGCCTCAACCTCCTTCCGGTCGCGATGTACTAAATTTGCTTGAACAACATTCAATAATATCAAATTCATGTTCAAAAGAGCAATGATGTTATGCCAAAGAGCAAGTATACCATTGGCATCCAGCAATAGATTTATATCTATAGACTGCACACTCGCATAGATCGAACCCACCCCCCCTCCTTTCAATCGAAGCGCCTCAGCTTTCCACGCCCGATCCAGAACACTCGTGGTAAAGGACATGGCCAGATTCTTTGCTTTACCATGATCTACCCTACCCCAGACACGACTCATGGGACTGCCATAGGACTGCCGGCCCCACTGACCGGCACCACCCCAATGGATAGGCAGTCCTATGGCAGTCCCACGGAGTGTCTATAGGTACCATGATCTACCCAAATTCCATCCGCCAAGCGTTTTTGCATTTGCGTTGGCGTTGCTCCCTGATCCCACAGGCGAGCAGAAATTCACAGAGCTCCCGGCCCAGCTCGAATCGCACTGCCACTGCGCCTTTGTTACCACCGTAGCCTGACGGGCACCATTGGGCACCCGGAACGTCGGGATCACGTCCGAAATCCCTGAGTTAATGAACATGTCACACACCTGCTCTTGGAAAGAATGCTTGGAAGAAGCTTCACCCCGTTAGCAGCGACCATGGCGACCATCAGCCAGCATACTTCTGGAATCTTCTGGATAACCATGGAGCCACCCGTTTCATCCTGTGTTCCTTCGACCTCCCAGTAGAATCGGCCACGGCAGCACCCAGCACCCAAGCTACACCATCCATTCCGCCCACACCGACCATGCACCCCGACTCCCGACCTTGTGCTTCGCCCCTGTCCGCGGTTCCCGGCGAAGCCCGCGGCGGCGAACTGTCGCGAAGCGCGGTGACCTCCGCGACACCCGTCCGCGACCCCCGACGCCTCCGACGCCGATGCCCAGAGAGGTGGCGCGACAGTTCTCCACCAGCTGGGCGATGCTGCGACGCACGAAGACTAAGATGAGCCTTTGGCGTTGGTCGGTGAGTCGGTGGAGGCAGAAAATAAGGGTGACCTGGGAAGAAAGAGCGCAGGGTCCAGCTATATGGAGAGAAGGAAGGTGGAAGGGTCCGCAAGAATCTGGGTTGTGACCAGGAAGTTTCAAGAAGTTGGGATCATGATGTCAAATTCTCCGGCGACCTGATCTGCAGACTTCAATTAGACGACCA
Source organism: Durusdinium trenchii (assembly GCA_963970005.1). Taxonomy (NCBI): domain Eukaryota; class Dinophyceae; order Suessiales; family Symbiodiniaceae; genus Durusdinium; species Durusdinium trenchii. The sequence continues at coordinate 852,917 of CAXAMN010021362.1, forward strand.
GACTGTTCATTCAACAACTTCAAATATGTACCATGGATCTTCCAACCAAATTTCTGCCTTTGGGCTGCTTTTTGTTTGTGGATTAAAAGGCATAAATTTGTCACAATTGGAAGATCCAGGTAAGGATCATCTCAAGTTCTGGCTATCCGAGCGGAAGCCAGTTGTGTGTGTGTGAAATCTGTGAGCCAATTGATGGCGCACCGCTCTGCGAGGGTACCAAACGCCCCATCAACAAGCCGGAACTGGTCCCTCAAGACTCAAAACCGGGATATGGTGAAAATCGCCAGGCTTTATTGGATGGAACGTTCTCCACAGACCTCCACAGCTGGAAGAACCTTCACCGGTCTCCCCGTCCCCGACGTCCCGTCGTCCGGAGAGCCCGGCAGTCCCACGAGGCGTGCGGATTCCAGGAGTTGCAGCTCGCCCTCATAGGCCTCGGCGTGGACGTCTGAAGACGGCCCCAGTCGTTGGGGTTGAGTGTGGTTGAGTAATGACAATTTGGTCTCACGTGAGAAACAATTCGTTACTCAATCCAGATTAAAAACAAAACACACAGAAGGCGCTATAGAGCTAACTCTTGTACCTGGACCATCCAGTCGTGGTCTCCAATGGACTGCCCAGTGTCCAATAATACTTGTGGGCGAAAACCAGACTGGACACCCCGACAGGACCTGGAACATGAAAGGTGAAGCGAACTGAAGGCACCTGTTGGATTTGAGTGGAGTGGAAAACCTATCTCCCATAATGCCCCCAAAAGGTTAAAGGTTGGCCACTGATTGAGTAGGATAAGCATGTTGGCCCTGCAGCGCCCCCAAGTGTCGAGTCGTGGGAGTCATCCCCTTGGAGAAGCAGCCGAAACTGCAAGGTAAAATCATCCAAAAGCGCCAAGACCACCCAGGGTGATTGAGCTTGTTTTGCCCACAGAGTTCATCGTGAAGGTTTTCTCGGTGTCTTGCAGCAAGTGGTCTATGACATAGATACCAATGGAACCCGGAGAAACGGCCAAGAGTTGACCTACCAGCATTCACCAAGCAGCTTTGGTTTGTTGAATGGTGGACACTCTTGGGAAGACCCAGTTCCAAGCTGCACCCACTACCCTTCTCACCACATAAAGGAAAGCAAGGTGCCAAGTCCCTGAAGCTTGCCCCTTGTCAATGCAAAGGGGAAGACCACTGAAGGACATGAATGAATGGACACATCTAGAGCACAGTAACATGGCATCGCTACGAACGGAGCAAGGACGCTACGAACCGGGCTCCTGGCAGTACTACTAGGAGCAGTCTTGCTAGTAACAAGAAGCACGGGCCAGGCCTTTTTTTGGCGGCTTTGAGGGCAAAGATCCGCCGGAGATCCGCTGTTGGGGAAGCGGCGGTCTGGTCTTTCGCAAATCCAGTATTCTGCGTGGACGTTCCATCTGATAGGCTTCACTTCACGGATTGGAACAGCACATCCGGGTGTCACCTTAGAAAAAACATGTTCTGAATGGATTGAATCTTCATGACCTCACACTAAACAAGGGGAGGGCCTCAAGTCCATGGATTTTCTTGAGTTTCTCACTTGGCTGTGGGTTCTTCATCCCGGAGCCTGGAACTCCGCCTGGTAGGTTGACCATGGACATGGTATGACATGGTAGCCCTATTCTGTTCTAGCTCACAAACATGACGAATCCCAGTGAGACAGAAGAATGTCGCACACAGCAGAATGTCTGATCAAAAGTAACTAGTCTATTCTGATTCATGTTCGGAATATCCCGGGAAGAAATCAGAATAGAATCAGACAGGATGTTCAAAAGTAATTAACATATTCTATCGGGAAGAAACTGGATATCCGGTCTTGACCCACAACCACTTCTCAGAGTCCCCGCTCCTTGGGACGCGTCAACCGCACCGGACAGAGTTCACCCGAACGAATGACCGCATGCGTTGAACACCGTGGCTGACCCCGATTGAGAAGTTGTGAAGTGCCGATTCCATCAGATCAGGACTGTCTTCTTCTTCTTCTTCAAAAGTAATCATCAAAAGTCTTCATGTCATTTCTGGATTCGTTGAAAGTCGCAAGAAAAATCTGAAGAATGATTTCCTTCGCGCTTTGGAATGCGCGACGGTGCTGAGCGACTGACGATTTGCTGAGCGCGGGTCCTTGACCCTGTGTGACTACAAAGAGTCTGTGTGTGCAAGTGCATCGTCCAAAAAAAAATTACGTAGGTTAATGATTCCCCACCCCATGCCTAGGATGATGGATAACCCCCCTAACACTCCAAACATAAGATTTGCATAGGATTAGTGTTGGTTGAAAGAGCCAAAAAACCGTCAAAGTCCCATAGCCTAGAATCCTGGACATGCTGCACCAGCAGACTACTGAAAGAAATTGGACAACTGGTGGCAAATGTTTCACTGTAAGTCCGGGGATCAACACATTTTGCCGATCATGTCCGAGATTGGTCTTGGGCATGTTTTGGCCAACACCAGAGCTCGTCATGTTCCATGTGGCTGAACAACATCTCCAACACCAATCAAGTCCAGACACGCTAGGCCCGTTTCAGTCGCTCAGTGACTTTGTACAGTTGCCTTCCACTCTCGGAAAAAATCAGGCACGAAGACGGCTTCCATCGGCTTCCAGTCACAGCGCCTACATCGTTGGACAAGTGGGTCAATACGTAAGACACTCCAAATGTGTCTGACCTTTTTGAGGATTGGGAAGTGTCCAAGTACTCTGTACATTCGCTTGTTTTAGGTCATGAATCCATTGGGTCCTTGAGAATCCAGGTGCGGCTTGTATCAAAGGAAGTCTTGCTCGCTGTCTTGAGCGAAGCGCACGTGGTTGGCCCACCGATCAAACATTGAGTCAAAGGAATGCCTGAAGTGCTTTCCTATCAAGGTAGCATCACTTGCATCTTATCAAAGCCAAGTTTTGTTGTTGATTCCTCCTCGTGCTCTGCCCACCTGGAGCTGTTTTCGTTCGTGCATTCGAGCTGTTGAGCATTTTCCACCTGCTTCGGCTGCTTCGCGTTTTGCAACGTTTTGTAAGTGTCCCTCATTCGACGATGGCTCACCCGCCCGTGCCGTTCGAGGCGTCAGGCCTTACAGGCGGCCTCCGCTGTCCGCTCGCGCTAGCGCGGCTCTTCTGCTTGGGCGTATGCGGCCTTGACCTGATGGGCTGGCGGGTGGGTGCCGAGTGCTTTGGATGAGCACGCTGAGGTGAGGTGACAGTCTAGGTGATTCTCAGTGGAAATAAAAAGAGTGAGTGCACCACTTGGAAGACCTAAGAGCATTTTCCTGAAGATAAATCACCAACAGTTCGCCAAACTGTAACTGGCAACACCATCAGCAGCCAGGTACAGGCTGTTTACAGGAACATCCCCAAACTTGTTGGACTGCCTGGAGCGTCTACCTCAAAAAATGAAAAGCCTATTAAGCTGAGGAAAAGAAGCACGTCCTCCTCTCAATATCCCACTCCAACTTCCACTTCTAACGTTCCCTCCCAGCCGAAACCGCCGCTCCGTGCGCCGACACCGCAATCCCACCACCCCACCTCCGAGGCGATCTTCCGCTCGCGCTTGGAGGCCACGCGCCGCGGCGCCGCCAGGCCCGGCGTGCGCTGGGCGAAGAGGGCGCCGAAGGGATCGCCGGCGGCCTCCTCGCGGGTTGGGGCGAACCGAGGAACGGTGTGGACGGGGGAGTGACTTCCGGGGTGTATGGATATAGCGAGGGATAGTGCGAAGGCGGCCGTGTTTTTTTTGGGGAGGGGAGGTATATGGTGCTGAAAAGCAGTGAAACATTCGGAAAAGAAGAAGCCTGAAGGGAGTTTGAGAAGCAGCTGGGACACAAGTTCACAGATATCACTTCACATTGTGTAAAAAGCCGTGAAGATCCCCTGAAGTGTCCCTGTTCAAAACTGCAGTAAGAAAAAGTAAGAAACTCCACAGATTCTCCACTGACACTTCTTTTTGGGATGAGTTGACAGATCCAAGGACCGACCGCCAGTCGCCCTCGTTTTGGGACGTTCTCTGAGCGGAGTGGCGACGGAACGACGAACGCTGCGCCTCCCGGGGCTTCAGGGTCTTGGAGAGCCTTAGCAGAAAGGCCCAAAGGCCTCGTTACTGGAACTTAGGCACCTGTGAGTGGAACTTGGTTGAGACCAGCAAAGGTTTAGTCTGTTTCCCAAACAGCCTCCTCAGGCGGGCAAAAGTTTAGGACGACCAACTGCAAGCTTGGTACTTCTCTGACAGGCATATCATCCTGTAGCTCGCCTACCTCTTCACTCAAGAGTCTTTGTCGAAATCTTGAAAACCCCACTCAATCCACCAGGAGTTTCTTCAGATCTTCAGATCCTTAACATACAGTAATGTCCATTCTCCACCATGTAGGCCAATTCCTCCTCATGAAGCTTTGTGACAGTGGCACTTGAGAGTGTTGTGATCTCCGTGCTGATGCCCCAGACTGCATTTGCTGTATAGAGGGAATAGTTCGAGCCAAAATGGTTCCTCTGCCAAGAAAAAAAAAGAACCAAAACATCAACATCTACAATCCCACTCTCTGTCTCCCAAGCAAAAGCCACCCTGGGCCACCACTGCCACTGCCCTGATTTCACGTTTCCATACCTCTTCAGATGATGTGTTTCACCCCAAAACCAATTGAGGCTTCAAGCATGGCCGCACATGTCGTGTCCAAAAGTCAAAGGAACACCACACCCTCCTGTCGCCCCTTGCAGGATTTGTGATTCAAAAAAGAAGAAAAACATTAAAGCATCAATAAAGCATCAGTAAGCCTAACGCACCAGAACACCTCTCCCACCACCTGTCTCACCAGCGTCTCCAAGCGGCAGCATCGCCAAGTTCCGCACGGCGCCCTCCGGGTGCGAGGCCGCCAAGCGCTCCGCCGCGGCGCGGCCGCCCAGCTTCACCTGGCATGCAATACGGCACGGCTGAACGAATTGAAACAAGAAAACACGGCCTGAACCTGGCAGAATGCATACATCCACACAAATATCGGACGTATCAATACGTAGGAAATTGAACTCCAAATAACTCCACCAAGTTGTTTAAAGGTGTTTATCGATGTAGCTTACTGTAAGTCATTTCGAACTGTTTCAAGCCCAAGCCGCATCATTCTTTCCTCTCCACCGCTTTCTTTTTCTCTCCTCCTCTATCTCTCTCTCTCTCTCTCGCTCCCCCTCCGCCCAAGTCACCACATGGCTCCGGATGGCGGCATCCACTGACATGTTGTGTAACAAGCCACAGGCGGCCATGGCCTCGGACGACACTGGCACGGCACGTGACACGTGTGAAACACAGCCCGGTATGGTGCTTTGAGCCGCCTAGTAAGAGCAACTCAAAGGATCTGGAAGGGAGCGAAGGGAGGAAAGCATGAGAAAGCTGCGTTGAATCTGGATGTAGATCTTTTAGATCCGGGTTTCTAGATGGATCTTTGGGATGTCCGACATCGGTCTATGAGTCAATGACCCTGTTAGCTACTATATATACTAGTTCGAGGCCTCTTTCGTCCCAAGTCTAAGTGCATTCCAAGTCCAAACGCAAGCACCTCAAGCGCCCAGTTTAGGGGTCACCCAGAATAACTTGAGGTCTGCACCACGTTTTTGTTCGGGTGTTTTATGGACACCTCTGACTATGTATGTTCCATCCAGTAACCACCCCTGACTATGTGGTGGTATAGTGTTCCACTTGCGGGAGACGTTCCAATACTACATGGCATGTACCGTATGTCATACGTACATGGAGTGCTTGGGTATTGCGTATCTCTGTATCTCCTGGATCTCTTCATCTCTCTTCGCCAAAGGCACCAGCTCCGGCTCCGGCACTTCCGTCGCCTCGGACGCCTCGACACCTTCTGCCGTCTCCGCTGGCGCCGTGGTGGAAGAACCTGAGCGACAGCGGAAGTAGCGACAGACTCCGTTGGAGGGCTCAAAAAAAAAGGGAGCTGGTGCAAAGATCCCCCCCAACTTGCCCCAACGCGCCTAAGTGAACGCACAGCAACAGTGTGTGGTATCCTGTGGCCCCTTGCTTCCATTTGAGCCATATCTGGGCGTTACGACCAAAGATCTCAAATCCAGCAACACAACCGTGTTACAATAGCTGCATGAAATGTTCCGTTCATGGTTCCTTTGGCTCAAATTGCTCCAAATGGTTCCAGAATGTTCCGGACCAATCACGACGAATCCAACTGGTCTCAAGGTGTTCCACATTGCGACGCAACGATTTTGGGTACTTCTGATACAAAGAAACGTTAACATTCCTGTCGATGGCTCCAAGAGACCAAGTGCTTGGAACGCCAACTCCAGGCAGCCAGCTTCCTGAGTGCGAAAAGAAAAAACGACCGGGTGGGGAGACTTTCCACATCTGAAACAGCATGTGGCGCAGGGAAAGGTGTGGTGAAACGATTAAATGTTCTTCCGCATTTTTGGGTGTGTAGTCCAGTATTTTCATCGCAACCAATTGGTTTTTGTATGTTTTTGTCTTTTTCCTTCCTTCCAGGGGGTCTTTGGGACGTCTCCCTATATCCCTATTCAATAGTGGGCTGAGGTTCTCCAGTTTGGCATTGCAACTCAGAGAGCAAAAACAAGCATCAATAACCGTCAATAACCGGTAACGTTATAATAGCTTGAGTTTCCTTGACAGATTGTTCTCAAGACATGACCCATGCAAAGTCCAAAGAGGGCTCTCTCCCTGATCACTTATATATATATATATATACACGTTGTCTTTTAAACGAGAAGATCACCAACACATCCGACATTCTATCCAGTCTGCCCCTACCTCCCCTACCTCCAATGGCGCTGTCTCTTTTGTAGCCCGTCGCACCTCGTCTCCCAAAAACACCGAACACCGCTCCAAACCGTAACGCGTCGCAACGCGTCATAACGTCGGACGTCGCCCAGCGTCGAAGATGCGGAGCTTGTTCTCCGGATGCTTCGAGGCCAAGTGACACAGGGCGCCCAAGGCCTCGACGCTTCGGCGGTCACGTCGTGGCTCCCGACACAGGGCGGCACGTGCGGCGTGGGCGCGTTTCGGCTCGAGGCGTTAGACCTCGAGGTGTGGGATTTGGAGGTCCAGAAGTCTTGGATTTTGGGTCGTTTCGTTGGGAAAATCCTTCAGGGCGCCCCGGCGACCCGCTTTGCCGTATAAAACCCGACGAAAGCTTCCCGTTTTATGTGGTCTGTGTGGGCGCACGCCAACGGAACACATCAGAGGGTGCCTCAGTGGCAGCTGCCCGCAGCTGCTGGTTGGTGCTGGGTGCCTGGGACGAAAAGAGGAGTGACAATGGCCTCGACAGAGCTCTTCCTACACTCAGGGAATCCGTACACCAACAACAAAAACCGATGGTTTAAAGTCTGTTTTAAAAAAGGAGAAGTCTCAGCTGTACAGGACTCTTCACATATACCTTAACATCAGTACTAGTACCAATCATAGCCTTGATGCATCTTGATGCCCAGTTCGCACTTTCAAGCTTCCAGCATCTTCTTTCTCTCCCTCCCGGAATCCTCGCGTCGCCCCAGTCTTCAAGGTCTTCCTCCAGTGTTCCAACCGTCACCTATCTTGCCTTCCACCTCACCACATGGGGCTCCTCACAAAGGGAGGGGCTCTGTGCCACCCCGTCGGCCCGTGGCGCTCGCCTGAAGGCCTCGCAGCGCCAAGTCGTGCAGCTCTTCGATGCCACCAAGCCGCGCCTGTCGACAGTGACAGTCCCAGCGGTCGAGTCTGACGTCGGGAAGGGAAAAATGGTACATGTCCGGGCTTTTCGTTTGAAGAAGATCGGAACGATGGATTAAGGTTCTTATGTTTTTGTTGTGAGAATAGCTGTGAGGGGTAAGTAATAGACACGTCCAAATGATGGTGGAAACCAAAGAAGCTTATCGGCAAACTGGCAGACCCTGTTCGACCACTCAAAGGTTGACCTGGTTTGTAGTCGAAACTATGGTTCTTCAGAATTCAGGCCGTTCAATGAATGGTAGTTGGATTCCTAGACACTACAAGTAGTCACTATAGTCCAGGTGGGTGTCTAGATCCTGTCACAGAATGTCTACCTACCTGAAATCACTAGCGGATGGACGGAGCCCATCATTCTCCCTTCTCCGGCCCCGAGCAACTAGCACACACATGAAAGCCGGAGATCCTGGAAAATGAGGGTTTACCTAACCTTCCACCTGTTCTTGCGAAATGAGTGGGGAAACTAACGCCAATCCCCAAAAAGGATTAAATAATTATTAAAGGTTGTCTACGGGGTACTGTAGGAATCTGAAAAAGAGATATCCTCTACTGCCGAACAATAAGAGTCTCTATTTCTTGCCAGTTCCTTTCCCACCAGTCACCAGACCCCATCTATTTCACAGAAAGGAAGACAGAAAGAAAAAAGAGAAAAGCACCCCTATCCCAACTTCCCAACCCCTTCATCCTTCTCCCCTCACTGGGTTTCCCCACGATGAAGCTCTTTGTCTCCCCATGCGTGGCAAAGTGCCTCAGCGCCTGCGCCCCGTAGCGCGCGCAGCTGGAGGCCTCCGTCCCTCCAGCCGCGCGGGGAGGAGCGCGAAGCGCCTGCGCCACGCGGAGTGAGGTCCGGTTCTGCGCGTTGAACCGTTTTGCTGTTTGCGCTCGAACCGGGTGGAAGGGAAGGTCGATCCAGTCGTGGAGCATGAAACGTGTTTTCATGCGTCCACCGTGTTTTCTTCCACCTTCCTTGAAGATGTACTAATCCGGATCTATTTGAGGTCCCAAACCTGGAGATCTCATGGATATTATCACGATCGGTTTCGAGAGAATGATCAGCTTTGATGTTGACATGTGCCAAAAAAAGAACCTCCTGCATCCTCCTGCGCTGCTTTTTTTAACGACAAAGTCATACAAAGTCATAGGACCATCCTGATGAGGCCACCAAGCATATGGTCGAAAAGAAACGATGCCCAAACACTCCATGGGTGGCATATTGACCTATACATTGGAGTGGTTGAAAAGCAGTCAATGTAGGCAAATATTCCTCGCATGGAGTCTGGGATGAACGTAAGACTCGAAACCATTTCCCCGAGACAAACCCCACCATGGGACCGACTTGCTTGTCAGCCAAGCCAAGCGGTTTTTAGCAGTAATCCGATTGAACGATCATGTTCACAAGTGCTGCCACCTCTGAAGTCTGCGGATTGAATTTGTGGATTTGAAAGTTTCTGTCAGACCGTATCACATCAGCTTGAAGCTGTCCCTCAGCTTTCGCGACAGCGGCATCAGCGGTTCGTCGTGAGCTGCCTGCATCAGCAATTGCACCACTTTCTGCTCCACATCGACCTCCTGAGCAACTTGAGACGCTTCGAAATCATGAAGTAATGGAGCAAGCGGGACGCAACGCAGGACCAGTACTATCCAACTGGTGCACTTAAGTAATTGTGTATCGACCTGCACTGGTGCAGTCTTAAATTTGATTCACCTATATATATAGGGAATTCCGACAAATATAGATGTATTTGTCTTTACCGAACAACCATGGTTTTACTATAAGGTTTTTAGACTGTAACACCAGGTCAACCTTTCTTTTGAAGGGTTTCGAAGGTGAGGGTAATGATGTGCATGGAAGTGATTATGCCTCCAAACATAAAAGCTTCCAAGACTAAGAGTGTCTGGACACGACAAAACAGGATCAATTCCAAGCAAAAATGATGCGGATCAATAGCAGGACAGAATCCCTTGTCTCAATCAAGCATTGCAAAAGTTCTTGATGTTACAGCTTGAATTACCAGGCAAAAGCCACCAGCGACTCAGCAGCCCGGCAACCCTCCGTCGCATGCGGTGCTCCGCCTTGACCTCGTTGGCCAACTGCCCCAGGGCCGCGCAGCAGCTCCGCTGCAGCGGCTCATTCCGCGTGAAGCGCTGCATGGCCTTCATGAGCAGCTCCACGCCGCCTACGGTCCGAGTCAAGGAAAGAGAAGGAGTTTGGATATGTTTGGATGTTCTTTGATGCGATTAAGGGTGGTGAAATGTGACATAGCTCCAAACATAGAGTATCATCCAAACATAAACTCACTAGCAAAAGGCAGATTGTCCAAAATATGCGACTTCAACTTTTCCTCGTCTATAGTAAGATGTGTTAGATATAATGTATTTATGTAACCCCATGAATCTGGGTGAATCCGCCGCGTAGATCCTCAAATGCAAGTTTTGGAGATGATCAGCTGATCTGACCGGTGGAATCGGTGATCCCTTTTTAAACAAAGCGTCGAAGTAGGTCCACCCCGAAGCCTGACGCACTGAGGTCGACAGCAAGGACACCGACTTCGTGTGAAGCTGAATAAAATTGAAAAGAATGATGAGAAATCGATAGAAATTGGGTGTATATGTTCCTTCTCCCAATGGGTAGGTCTATTTTCCTTCTTCCAGGCGGTTTCTTTGCCCTCAAAGATGAAGCCATGGAGGCTCGGCGTAAGCCCGCAAAAGGGGTCAACGACCTCCACGTCTAACCACCACTCCACTCACTCCGGTCCCGCGCGGGTCCACGCCACTCACCACGGTCCCGCGCCGCCCCGTTCGGGGCCGCACCTAGCCGCGCGACCAGGCGCCGTGACTGGCTTCGCAGAAGCACGGAGCTCTCCTGGTTTGATGCGACGCGCGGGAGGATGGGGCGCGAGCCGCATGGAAGCCGAGAACAAGTGTATCCGTCGGCACCTGTACCGCACACGGCCATTCTGAAGAGCTTGTTGCTTGAGTCCCAAGTGGTAAAACATATAGTATGATGCATGTAGTGAGGTCAAGTCCCTCTTGTATCCCAAAAACCCTGCTCACCCACGTCCTGGTGCTGACCCTGGGCGTAGTCCGCAGAGACCTGCGCGCGACTAGTCACGCGGTAGTGGCGGTAGTCTGTTGTGGGTTTGGGTTGCGGGATTCGCTTGATGGAATGAGCCCAAACTCATAATCCAATCATCCCTTCCCTCGATCACTAGCCCCTCACCAATTTGCCCCCCCCCTTTTTCCCCTCGCGAGCGCCACACGTTCGCAATGCCCCACGGCGAGGTAGCTCCGCCGGTGCCGCTACCGGGCCTGAAGGCAGCCGAGGCAAAAGCAGATCCCCTCGGGAATTTCCTTGACTTCACAAAGGAATAGTCTTTGGACTTCTTGGGGTAAAGGCGTTACTGCTTCACAAACATGTCCTGGCGGAAGCAAGGACCCGAAGCAACAGAGAAGCATCTGAAATCGCTCGCGAACTTTGAGCTCCCAGTGGCTCCAACATTTGAGGTGCCGTAGAAACAATCTTGGTTATTATTGATGTCATCCTTTGCTATCTTTGCAAAGGCCACCATGAAGGCTTCTGGTTGGTTCAAGTACAAACAACTCAACTTCAAGTACAACAAAATAGCTCTCTCTTTGGCTATACCTGGAGAAAAACATTAATGTTGCATGCTCACAACATCTCACAACGTGTCGCAGAACTCCAACACCGCAACATGTCCTCCTAAACCTCGAGGATCTGTGGACCGCAGAAAAAAGAGACAAGACACGTGACGTATCCAACCACATCGACCACATCATCCCATCAGCTCACGCTGCTCCAAGCCACACAGCCCGTGGTGGGTTCCAACTTCGCGGTCAAGGCATGTCATGCGTGACCACCTGCCCCGGACGGTGCGTTCCCGGTTCGTGCATGTGTATTTCTGGGGGTGCGAAGAAGGTATGCTGGTGCTGTTTTTGGAGAAATCGTCCCAAGTTGGGGAACACTTCCAGGAGCTAGTCTTTTGAACTGCCACATTGTTTGATGTGTGTTAAAAGGCTTCATTGTGCCGATGCTTGGACCAGATGGACCCAAACCCGGATGAGTGACCTCGTGGAAGCGCGCTCTTTACGGGTCGGGAGGCTTGAGGGTGATCGCGTGATCTTTCGGATCGAAGCCACCTAATTCCTGCACACCCCCACAAGCCTCCATCAATTGGAAGAATCGATCTTCTCCAATCCATTCTCACTAATTTGTATATATTAGATTATATTAGTATCATCTTGGTATCCACAAATCCTCACAAAAGGCACAGGGAAACTGGACAAAAAGGCACACGTCATTCTTGTGAGGTTGGGTCAGATCCCAAAAGCGCTGGAACGGATTCCCTTCCAACCATGACTTCTTCGGTGCCCCAACTACGTCCGTTTTTTTTGGCCCTGGACCTTGGAACTACGTGAACCCGCTCTGTCCAGGCCTCGTGTTGCAAGTCTTCATTCAGCTTGAAGATAGCGCCCTTGTTTTGAAAGTCCTGCACGGATCTCGAGGCGCTGAAGATGGACAGGAGTTGGCCACCTGGAAGCGACCGGTCAGCGACGGCCAGTTACAAAGCAAACAAATAAGCCGGCAAAAAACTAAACAAACAATTGCAAAGCAGAGCAAACAAAAGAAAACAAAGCTAGCAAAGATGGTCAAATTGGATGTCAATCGGATGTCGGCATGTGAAGAAGGTCTTCCTCACAGCCGACCCGACCGATCGAGCGCCCGGACCTTTGAGCCACTCGTAGCCCTCCTCGGGGACGCCCTGCGAACAAATCCTCGGTTTCTCCGCAGAAGCCGAGACCGATTCACGGTCTGCTTTTGGGAGAAGGTTTTTGTTGGAAGGGGCTACGGGTTCGGAATGGGCTGAGTATGAGTTTAGTTTAGTAGTTCTCCTTCCTCTTCTTTCTTATTCTTCTTCTTCTTCTTCTTCTTCTGCTTCTGCTTCTGCTTCTGCTTCTACTTCTTCTTCGGTTAAATGTTCACCTCCAAATCTCAGTTTGCCCATGTTTGAGGCTGTTTCACTTCTCAACTCCCCCGGACTCCACAGGAAGACCAAACGTCTGCAGCGTCTCCAAACGATCAGTCTCGGTCCTTCGTGTCGATGCCGTACTCACTCTTGGACGGATCAATTAGACGCCATATCTTCATCCCTTTACCAGTAACTGTGGGTTGTTTTTTGGATTTCGTTAGTAAAGGCCTTTCGCAAAAAAAAATAGTGATAGATAGTGATATAGTCTTTTAACCACTGATAATGGGCTACACCCTAGCCATAGCCAAGACACAAAGCCCCTCCATCCAAGACCGTCCTTTCTTGGAACACCTGTTTGTTTGTTTGTTTGTTTGTTTGCTTTCCTGTCCATTGGGTCATGTTCATTCATTTTCTCTATTCATTGGTCGCACTTCTTGCGATGTCACGCTTCAGGCTCTTCTTCGACTCCAGCTCATTTCATTCTCGATTCAGAAAAGGAACATCATCTCTAAGTGGTTGCGCGTCAGAAACGTCTCAAGAACCTGGCCACAAAGCGCGCTTGTTCTTAAGCTACAGTCTCCTGAAAACCACGTCGGTTTGTGGAACTTCCAGTCTTTCCAGGTCCCATTCGACCCGGGTCCATATTAGTTTTCGGGAGTTGAGAAAAAGGTCCCTGATCGCAGCCCCTATTTACAGACCAATAATTGGTCCTTTAAGGTCTCCCAACCTCTCTTGGTACGGTTCGTTGGTTGGCCCAACAAAAACCAGCCATTTGGTGGTGTCGGAAGTATAGATCAAGTAAATCTTTGGGCAGAAACTGGTTTTCGGCCACTTCGAAGGCGCGACATTTCGACGAAGCAAGACATGATCTCGGTCGGGTTCGGAGCACCAAATCCGCCCCCCCATCCTGGAATGCATGCCACAGATCAAAACCCCAAACCGCAAGAACCACCCAAAGCCCAAAGGCGGACTGGCCTTTGACCCAAATGTGACGGTCGTGATGGAGAGCTGCTCATCTTTGGTGCCCCAGCCCTCCTCCGTTTCCTCGAAAGAAGACCACAGGAGATCACCTGGGAACGTCTAAGAACCCAATCAATGACTCCCTCGACTTTGTCCCGGGAAAAAAGGTGCTCAGCCACTCCCCCAAAAAGGAACAAGAAGCTACTAGGAACAAATGCATCGCTACTAGTAACAAGTGCCTTACTAGTAGTAACAATAAAAAAAAATATAAAAGGCTATCCACTGAGTAACTCTGAAACTCTTGGCATCTCAACTGTCCAACTTCAAACAATCTCGGTCTGGTGGCCGGATTGAAATCGGTGTTCTTCAGAAGTGTTTGGATTCCATTGATCCACCCCAAAAAAAGGACGAAACACATGCGGAATCATCCGTCAGCCCACTTCAAACCCAATCCTTAAATGCCTTGTTGTGTGAAGTTTGTCGGCAGCTGCTGGCCAACAAGTGTGTTATGAGTTATGATGGAAAAAATGGTGCGGTCGTGATGAACATTCCCAGCCCCTTGGACGTTTCGTTCGGTGTGCCATGAAGAAGTTCAAAAAGAGTATGTATTATATATAAAATATGGTAGTAGCGTAGGTTCGATACACCCCAATAAGCATCACATTTGCAACCTATGCTGCTTCGGTTGAAGCCGAGCATCCTGACTATACTTCCTGCTGTTTCACTTGCCGGTTTGCGTGTCCACATACACCTCCAGGTCTCTGTGAACCACATGACGAGGATGCTTTTTGATCTTGGCATTTGGGTGTGCGAACCGTTCAAAACGATGGTTTGCTGAACACAGCGGTAGGATCACCCACCTCGGACCTTCAGCAAAAACATCAGAAGTAACCGTTTGTTTAGGCATGTTAAGGCCATGTTGCATGCCTTATTCCCACGGATGCCTCTCATTGGCCATCAACGATCCGCTTGAAACGTTCCCCCGTTCTCCGAACGTCCAATTGGACGTTCATTGGATTCATTTTGTACGGGTCCAACCCACCCCTGGGACGAAGCCAACGATCTCCCAAGCACAACCACGTCATTAATACCGCACACGCAACATCAAGTTCCGAAAACACCCTGGACTGGACTGTACCAAATTCCCAATGAAAAAACTGTCGACAAATTCCAAGAAAAAGCAGCGCGTTGCACAGAGAAAACCAGTACAGGAAATCACAAGTTTTGACCAGTACAGGAATCTTGATGCAAGATTGAAACATACACTCACCAGGACGACTTCCTGCACTCTACAAAAGCTATGAGTCCAAGTCTTTGGGATCAAAAAGAACAACCTCTGCTTACTCTGCTAGTAATGCCTGGGTTGTCCAAGCTAGAGATGTCCAAAAAATTGACAAAATTGACATTGGAATTTTAGAAGATTAAGTTTCAGGAACCACCCATTCACACACTCTCCAGAGTTTGTGCCTAGAAGACGGCTGTCAATGCGAAACAGCTAACAGGACTCAAGCAAAGCCTCCTTTCAAATTTTAAGCAGGGACTCGCTAACTGCCACATGTTCAGCTTTAGCCATTTCCACAGGAAACACCGTGATGCTTGTCCTGAAGCTGCGCCACTCATACTCGCTAAGCTGCAATGCGCAAACCACCTCGTTCAAATAGCTCTCAAAACCAGACTTCCTTCTCAAAAAAGCAGCCGCTGGCCAGACTGGCCAGCTCGCTTTCGGTGTTGATGATTAGCTCCCTTGGGTGAATTCGTGATGGTGATGGATGCTCCGTCGCTGTGTTCATTTTTTAAGGGGGGCGGGGGCAGGAGGACCGGCTGGTGAGATGGGGACCCACCACCCCCACCGTTGCGCTCGAACGGCTCGAAGTGGACTTCACAAGAAAAAGCGGAAGAGTCGAGTCGAGTCGCAAAGCAGGCCATCAGACGGCACATCTGTAGGTCTCTCCAGATCTCCTCAATCGTCTTTTGAAGCGTCCAAGATCGCTGTGGGTCATGGCACCCGGAGACCGACCAGGTGAAGCTACATGGTGGAGCGAAGCTCCAAGTTGTGATCTATCCCCCATAGTGAGTGATGGACCAAATCTCTGGCCACGGAGGGATCGGCCCCAGGGGGGGCAGACCCAAGCGATAGAGATCCTGCAGGAGGTCCATGGCATCGTTAGTATAGCCAAAAGAAGTACAGTAACCCTTGGTTGATCAGTTTCTATAGTTGACTGCTAGGTCTAGGCTCACGAAGTATATTGAGAGCCTGTCAAAATGGTTCATTTTCCCAGGCTCTTGTTGGATAGTTCGACCACCACTGCACCAACGCAAAGTAAGCACATGTCTGGGGACTTGAGCAAACCTGTGAACAAACAATTGGCAATTCGAGTCAAACAATCGTGGAACTTGAAATATGGTAGTTTCTTCGACCGAACAACATCTTTTAGGAGCTTTGACACTGCAAAACCTGCACAAAGGTCAAATGGTCTTGATGTATATAAAAGGATTTGGAAAGTAGAGAACCCAAACAGTTCCACAAGGACCATCCAGAATCTAGAATTGCAATTCATTACTGTGGACCTCTCTGGAACTCGAGCTCTCTGATTTCCTGACGCCCTCAGCCACTTCCATAGGCCCAAAATCTGTTAGCACGGACCGTCCTCCCCTCCTCTGCTGCTCCGGCGATCGCCGCGACGCTCGCCGCTTGAAGCGCCCGGCTTCCACCGGGGTGCGGAGCTGTTCCAGGTGATCCAAGTGCGGGGACAAACCGGAGTGGACACAGAAGATCTTCTGAGCGATTCGGGCGGCCAAGGGCATCACGTTGAAGACGTTCATGAAGGCTTTCCAGGCTTTCACGTTCAGCTTTTGCTTGCCTGATCTGCAAACAGCCATGCCAATAGCTTTGCGGGGTGGCTCTTGGAGGAATGAGCTTCAGTCACAAACGTCATCAACTTTTCACCAACTGCTCACCAACTTCACCTGCTGTTCACCAACTTTTCACCAAATTCCCCAAGTTGTCACCAAATTCGTTCACCAGTCTCTCACCAGATTCACCAAATTCATCAAATTCCCACCAAAGCTTGACCAACTTGATCACCTTTGCCCCAAATTCACCAACTGTTCACCAACTTCACCACCTCACCATCACTAAAACCCTCCCACACCACCACCACCACTTTCACCTCCATGTTCAATGTCCAAAACCAAAAGGTAAGAAGAATGGAATATCCGACTCATGTGCATCAATGTTTGACACACAAACACGGTGATTTCAAAAGCATCGCAGATGCCTATTAAGACATCGTGTGTATTATGGTGCTGGTGGATTTGGGAGCCTGGCTTTGCCATGCTTGTGCACGGACGCCCTCGGGGCCGACAGGTATGCAGAAAAAGAAAGATCAAATGCCAAAACGCGAAAAACAAAACGACAGGTATGTGGCTGTCGAATGGGAAACGAACGGTGACAAAGGATCAACCAAACAAAGCCACACCTCACTCTTTCCACCTGGAGTACCTTGCCTGGTTGAGTTGCCAATGCACTGTGCACATGTGCACATCTGAGCCTGAAGGATTATGAGTGGATGCTTCTCCGAAGATAGTGTTTTTTGTGTGATGCAATTTCGCACGAGGCATCTGCGCTCAAAGCTGCGCAGGCTACTCAATGGCTTATAAAAAAGCCTTGACTGTCGCCAAGAACGTATGCACCCGAAACACACTGTGAATGGGAGTTGTTGGAATTTTCGAAGTCCAGAACCTCCTAAGTCCACTGTCTACAAGTACGGGTAGGTTGAGCGACACTGTCAAGCTCATAGTTCAGGATGGAAAGACTGTGTCTCCCCACTGAGTCATCTCATGCTGAGGTTCTTGGTTCAATGTCTCTTGCCATAGCCAGTGAAAATGCAGGTACGTTCCAGCAGCGTCTTTGTTAGGCAATGACTGCTGAATGGAACGCTGCCCCCCCTGCATTGTATTAAGTGTCAAGCACTTGTGACAGCGGGTTACACAAACACATCAACACACACCCGCTGCAAGGCAACCCCCACAGTCCATGAAAATGAACAGTTTTGCTCTTCGTCGTCATCTCGGCAGAAAGTGGAGTCCGCGGGACACTCAGCATAGAAGCCGTAGAGCCGCGACAGAGTGGCACAATCCTGCTTCCCGCGCAGCAAATGCATTCGATCCTTGGATCGGGTGCGGAGGTGTTCAACCTCGAGCCGATCCTCGAGGGGTCCAGAAAATCCACGAAGCGTCTATCGCAAGTGCATTCCCCCAAAGAAACAAGATCGAGACTGTAGGTACCGGATGAGGGATCTGCAAAACACGTGAGTTTGGTGATACAAGGTACATAATCCATCCAACTCTTCTAAGTCAAAGGGACGGGAGAGGGGATTGAAAAAAAACATGAATGAGGAGGTTCTAGGTGCATATGTTGGATTTGTTTCATGTTTGGACATAAAGGGACTACAGTGTGTTTAAGAGGGGGAGGTGGACATCGTGGTGAACATCGTTCCGTTTCTGAGATCACTATAGGGTTGAAGAAGATGAACAGATTTCAGCGCCTTGTGATGCCTCGCATCTCTGCGACCTCGTATGATGCCTGGTCTGATGCAATGAGACTCTGATCCTGTTGAATTTGGATTTTTGATGGTCTTGTCTTCTAATGCGCAGAAGGGGTGGGAAAGGTCAGCAAGAAATTGGGAGAGATGTATGAAGCACAGGGGGGAGAGTCTGCAGTTGTGCTTTGCCCGTGTTTTTTTTGCCGAAGATATCCAGAAGGCAATGCACCCGGCTTTTAAAGAAAATTGCTGGGGAGGACATACGGAGCCCTGATTGCCCGTCCTCTGAAGTGTATGATGGGAGGGAGTCTGAAATGCCATGGGGCTCTTTCAAGAAACTCCAACTCTAGCTACTGCCAAATCTATGAATTGAAAACCAGCTTAATTAGGAATCATGGGGCGGCTTCCAATAACGACACAGCACTGCCATTCTCACGAAGCTCACTTGTTTCAATGCATGGAAGCAGAAGCCAAGCCCCCCCAAGCCACCCTGAGGGGGAAGCATACCTTTCTCAAGCAAAAGTGTGCATGGGAAGCTATTGATGCGTGATGTATGGCCCTCTACGACATCAGGGGATTTCCGCAGACGGCTCCCGCCCCTCAGAGTGAGAGAGAACTCACGTAGTCTGGATCAGTGAACAAGGGACAAGAACGATGCAAACGCTCGTTGGCTCAGCCCTGGCAGTTTGTGTGTATCTTTGTGCGTTTTTAGAGTTTTTTGCCACATCTGATCTATAGAGGTCTGTGCTAGCCCAAAGATCTGGGTCAGTGATCTTGTAGAGCAACAAGAGGCTCATGGTCTCGACGGAGTTCCGCCCACAGGACACTTGGCCAACGATGGCCAGCGATGGCCAACGATGGCATTAAAGCCGGATGATGGTGACACAAAGACATGGGCAATTAACATTATTTAACAGGTTTCAACATGTCGTATGAAGTGTTATCGAAAAAGATATCGCGTCCCTTCGATTTGTCCCCTTCTTTTCATAGATCACCTCGGCCCTTCACACTCCACAAATCGCAATCTTCGGATTTGATCCAATTTATTAATCATGGATGTGCCATTAATTAAAGAATCAATAAATAAAATGGCACATCATATATTATTCATTCTCCCTTATCTATATGCCCATAAATTAATAAGAAATAGCTATAACATTTATGGGCATTAATATCTTATATCTTTAATTTACTTATGTGGGCTCATTAATTTATTGATTTCTTTATTATAAAAAGAGCCCACATATATTATATTCAGAGCTTAGCCTATGGCCAGTCTGACGGTGGCTTTTGCTTGCTTTGCTTGGAGCCGTCCACGCCGGGATCTTCGTTCTACACCAGAAAACCTTTCTCACCAACCGTCGCAACGCAACCCAAAAAACCGAGGCGATCCGGTGCTGACGGAATCCAAGCAAAGCCAACGGTTTTCACGATGGTGAACCAGTTGGCCATTCCATGTGACTCGTGTGTGATGACGGATGCAATGATGGTTGGACCGTCCGACCGTGGGAATAGTAGAATAGAAGGGTCAGTTTGGTAGTCTTTGGGGTCCTATTGGTTGTACACATAGGAGTCTCCTCAATTAATCGACCAAGCAATGGTAAAATAGCCATGAATGGATGACCATTTAGACCAACCCAGAGGAATTCTGCGGTTTCGGCATGACTGCCACCCTGAATCCCTTGCTCTCAAAAGAGACCAGAAAACCTCAAACAGATCTCTAGCATCATTGAGCCATCAAACACCATCTTTCTGAGAGTCGAGTGTCTGAGAGATATCAGTTTTCTTCCTGACGGGTCACGTCGCACTTTTGAATCTCCGGCATTTCTCCGAAAAACCGGGCCCCGCCGATCCCAGCCTCGGACGTTAAAAAAAAAGAAAAGCGTCCGGCGTCCGGCGACCGCGTCCGAACACCCTGCACGATCCATGCACCTGATTCCCCAGGAAGAGGTACTGCGTCTCGGGTGGTTCCCCTGAGCTTTGAAGAATGTGATTCAGCTGCTCCAAATGTCCTTGGAAAGCACGGTTGTCCTGCGTGGTCCCGAGCTACGTGGCTTTTTTCGGGAACTTCCGTGGTCCCTGTGGCTCCGAATGGCTCCCTGTGACTCCTGGGATATAGATCTGGCTCCGAATCGCTCCCTCCGAACCTTCAGCTAGAAGAACTCCATGTCCAACATCAACACCAGCTTTGATAAGGGTTTCAAGTTTTAGGAAGCACCAGAGTCATTCCTTAGGTGGTGTCCATTCCACGCAAGTACCAGCACTTGAGGTGCACGTTTGCATTGCATCAAAGTAGTTTTCGCCCCACTGGTAAAGGATCCATCCATGTCATCGAGGACTTCCATATTAAGCTGGAAGCGACAAATCTCCATAAAGGTCCGTACCCTTCACCATGGGCATCCTGAAGTACAAGTCATTGCATCTGGAATTGTAATATTGTTCTTGTTCTTCTATATACAGTCACCGCCGTAACAAATCAGGCATGTTTCTGGGTGTGGATCGTCCACGAATGCATGTAATGTATAGACTCTTGATGATATAACCTCCCAGGCCTGAAGAGGTTTAGCAATCGGTTGCGGTGGTTCTATTCATCCAGAGTCACTACATTCAATACATGTCAGTACCATGTTTGCATGTCCATACTCCCATGTTTCCATGCCATTATACCGAGTTTCAGACCTTTCCGTGGCACTTTTTGCACGGCACCTCCCGAGTGAACTCCCCGGACGCCGAAATTCCCAGCAGATTGGCTGCCAGGACCACCGGCGGCTCCAGCTCCTTGGGGTGACCAAGAAAAGCTGCTGAATCCGCTCTTAGTCTCAGGGCTGAAAACATCAAAAGAGAAAGAATGAGAAGTTCCGAATGTTTCTTTAAAAAATCCAGCATTAGGGTGAATTCGTGGCTGTACAAAGGATGTCCTGCCTGTTCGTTGTACCAAAGAATCGAGACTGTCACTGGCAGTTTTCGGAAGAGTTCAAATGAACTCCTGTGTCTGACCCCCCGCCCCCTGCGGTCTTGCGTTATTGGGGCGTGACCGCTGACGTGCTTCGTCGGTTTGAAAAGGATGACCAATTTTTGTGACGTCAAGTGAAGTCAAGTGTGGCTAAACGAACCAAACTCCCAACAGAGATACCACATTGGAGGGCGGTAACACATCCAGAAACACAACAAATTGAAGCTTCCAGGGTACCACTTCAACCACTACAGTACCGGATCAAGGGCATGCCTGCATGTGTTGCAGCCCGGCCACCTTCCCACACCACCCTGCACACCGTCCTCCTCACCACCCGTCACATCTATCATGGCCCAGGTGCTAAGAGGGGTGGCGCTTTGAGAAAGAGTTCGCGGGCAGTCGCGCACGTCAGGATGATCTCCTGGCGCGTCTGTTGCTTCCAGTCGTGAGGCCGCGGACGTGAAGACCTCGCGGTTGAGGTGGGAGGTCTGACCTGACGGTCTCCGGTCAGGTCGAGACCTTAAACGAAAAGGCGCGACGGAGTGACCTGGAGGTTCAGGTGGCCGGGCAGGGTGGGACAAAGGTGTGCGCCGTGGAAATCCCAATGTTCAAAGCTAAACACAGGTCCACAGGACCTCAAACAGGGATGATCAGGCACATGAATGTCAGACTCCAAGCCAAAACCCATCAAGAGATGCTTCTAGAATCGCTGCGTCGTCTTCCAAAAAGGAAGGGCTTTCATCTGCCATCTGCGACGCCCCCCATCGATGAACCCCCCACATGATCCAATACTGTAACCGAAACGTCTCCGCGCGCAACGGCGACTGCTTTTCTCCTGGAAATCATTGCCATCTGCGCTCCCATTGGCTCGAAAACGTTCCTCGGGATGGGCGAAGGCATGATGGCGGTGGCACCAAAGATGCCAAATGAATGCCGCTCTAACCGAGCTATGTACCCATTTGCTGTTGAGTCGCGCCACACCCGGGTACTTGCTTTCCACGGTGAATAGACTGCCAAACATGGATAACCTACTAGGGTGAGTTCCGGTCAACTGGGTTTGGACCGCCATGTTGGTACCCAATCTGCTTCGACTGCTGCGCCCAGTTGGTACGGATGTTGCTACCCAGTCGGATGACACGAGCACCTTCCAGTGTGCGAGGATCCTGTGGCTTTGAGTCACAACCTGGAGCCCGGAACTCACCCCTGGTAGGTTGACCATGTCTGGCAGTCTATGTTGTTCATTTTTGGTGGGAAAAATAGTAGACTCCTGATGCTATGATTCACATAAATGGAGCGATCCAGTGATGAAGGAGGCGACAAAGTCATTGTCATTGGGTCACTCCGGTTGCATTTTCGGCTCCGCTGCATCGCTATGAGGTCAAGCCACAGAAACCTAGCGGACCTAGCTGTGAGGTCCAAGCCGTGTCGTTTCATTTCGTTGACCCATCATTGAACATCTGGAGTCCAAGAGCGTGTCTCAACCCAAATTCAACTCCCAGACTGAGACCCCGCAGCGGGAGGTCTTTGTTCAAAGTTCGGTTGATCTAAGACCAGCACGGATGGGGGGTGGTCTGCCTTTCTTCAGATTTGAACTGCACAGCCCCTCAATCAGAAGCCCTCCTACGCTGGTTCACAAACCAAGTAAAACCTGCTCCTTGACCTCATTGAGCTAGTACTGCTTTTTGGCACGACCGGACCTGAAATGAGGTCCACCTGCTGAGAATCATGGTCTTTAGAGGTCTCTCATCGCTGGTGTTTCCTCACTTCTCTCAGCGTCTACAGCCACTGCGCCTCAGAGCTCCACGCGTCGGACCGGACGACGCGAGCGGCCAGGCGCCGTGCTGGGCGAGGCGAGGGCGGAGTCTCAGTGCATCCACGGCCCGAGAGCCACATCCTTTCAAAGTCCCTTTGAGCGGCTCATGTGAGGCTCAACGGTTCAAGTTCTTCTGGTTCAAGTCAACTTGTCGGTTTTCCAGAAGCAAAGCAGAAAAAGGGCTGGATGACACACTGCTACACGCAGCTATAGCTTCTTTTCACACAGCATGTCCTGCTCCCATCAGAAAGCAGCCTGGTCGAACGCATGTCCTGGTGGTCTGGTTGAACTCCGCAGGGTTACTGCCAAGACTGGAGCCATGCTTGGCCTCAAAAATAGATCGTAGCCTAGCTCACAAAGTGCTCAAGAATAGAT
This sequence comes from Durusdinium trenchii, assembly GCA_963970005.1. Taxonomy (NCBI): domain Eukaryota; class Dinophyceae; order Suessiales; family Symbiodiniaceae; genus Durusdinium; species Durusdinium trenchii. The sequence continues at coordinate 876,273 of CAXAMN010021362.1, forward strand.
CGCGTCCCCAAGTCAAGCTTCTAATACTCATGGGCAATAACACTCCCACCAAGTCTCTCTTGTGGAAGCCATCGGCAAACCTGAGGCTCTGAAGGCTGCTGGGCCAAGCTACACCTGCCAAACTCTGCTTAAATTTGCATCCGAACGTCAAACTCTGAAGGCTGCTAGGCAAAGCAACTCCCGCAAGACTCTGGTTGAAGTCGCGTCCGAGCGTGAGGTTCTGAAGGTTGGCCGGCAGAACTCCGGCCAAACTCTGGTTGAATTCTGCACCAAACGTCAGACTCAGAAGTGTGCCCGGCAAAACTGCTCCAGTCAAACGATGCTTGAAGTGGGTACCAAAGGTCAATGTGTGAAGAGTGCTGGGCCAAGTCACTTCCATCAAATCTTGATCAAAGGAACCACCAAAAGTCAGACTCTGAAGGTGACCAGGCAAAGGCGCTCCCACCAAGCTTTGATTAAAGTCAGCTCCAAAGTTCAAGCTTTGAAGTGTGCTGGGCCAAACAGTTCCCGCCAAACTTTGGTTGAAACCACCACCGAGCGTGAGGATCTGAAGGCTTCTCGGCCAAGCCACTCCCACCAACGGTTGGTTCGCGCGAGGACCTGGCATCATTTGTGGGAAGCAGCTACCAAGAGTGAGGCTCTGAAGATTGCTTGGCCAAGCAACTCCCAGCAAACTCTGGCTGAATCCATCCCCCACGGTGAAGCTTTCGAGCCTGCTGGGCCAAGCAACCCCTGTCAGACTTTGGTTGAAGCCATCCCCGATCCTTAAAGTCAGAAGGGAGCTGGGCCAAAACACTCCCACCAAGCTCTGATTGAAGTCGTGTCCAAGGGTCAAACACTGAAGCATGCTCGGGAAAGCCAAGTCCGCCAAAGCATGGTTGAAGCCGTCCAAGGCCAAACTTTGAAGAGCGCTGGGCCAAGCTACACCTGCCAAACTCTGCTTAAAACACAATCCAAGCGTCAAACTCTGCAGGCTGCTGGGCAAGGCAACTTCCGCAAGACTCTGGTTAAAGTCGCGTCCAAATGAGAGACTCTGAAGGCTAGCAGGTAAAGCTCTTCCCAACAAAGTCTGATTGAATTCTCTCTCAAAGGTGAGGCTCTTCAAGCTGTTGGGCCAAGCTACTTCTGCCAAAGACTGGTTGAAACGATCCCCGAAGATCAATCTCTCAAGAGCGCTGGGCCAAGCAACTTGAGTCAAAGTCTGGTTAAAGCGAGCACCAAATGTCATGCTCTTCAGGCTCTTTGGCCAAGCTACTCCGACTAAACTCTGGTTGAAGTAATATCCAAAAGTCAAGCTCTGAAGATTCTGCGGCCAAGCCACCCCAACCAAACTCTGCTTGAACTCGAAATCAAACGTCAGGGTCTGAAGGTTGCGAGGCCAAACCATTCCCACCAAACTTTGGTCAAAACTGTGGCCAAAGGTCAGGCTCTGAAGGCAGCTCGGCAACACCACTCCCCTTAAACTCTGGTTGAAATCATGGCTCAGTGTCAGGCTCTGAAGGCCATTGGGGAGAGATCTCAACTGATTCATGTTCGCGACTCCACGTATCTGCGTGATTCCTTCAAAGGCATATGTTGCATCCCACGCTTCATCGCAGGCGAGGGCTTCGGAACTCTCCTGCAAGCTCGTTGGAACGAAGACATAGGACATTGACAGGACCTCAATCTCATCGAGCCGTTGCTCCTGGAGCAGTGGGAGATGAGACCTGCTAAGCAGCGCCAAAAGAATAAGGATGAATAATGCCCAGACACTCCATGCATGCAATATATGCCTACATTGACCCCCAAAACCACCCCAATGTAGGCATATGGGTGTGGCCAGAAACCCTGGTATGGATCGTTCCGCGCTGCAGCGAGAGTGATCCAAACCCTATGGATCAGAGCGCTGATCCAAGCCCTATGGATCAAACCGACAAGTCACTTGATCCAAGCCCCCGATATAAACACATCTGCATGGTGGCGCTCCACCCCACCACTTTCTCACCAGTTCACTGTGAAGGTGGTGGCTTCCACGATCAAAGCCATCCTGTTTGTGGCAAGCCTGTTTTGAAGTACTGGCCGCCGCTAAATTCATTGGGCTCCACCGTCCTCATATTGAGCCATGATGAGGGAGACGCTCGCTCCAATCACTGGCTAATGGCTTCCGCTAATTCTGTCTGGCCTTCCACTATCTTGTCTTCTGGCACCGTCTTTAATATGGTCTAGTTGGGTTGCATCCTCCACTCAGAGGTTTCCGTAGCTTAATGGCTAGAGCGTTGATCTTCCATTCTCTCCTTCCACGGTGTCAGAGTTCGACTCCCGGCTATGACCACACTTAGCGGATTCCGCTAAATCTTTTGCCAGAATGGGAAGTCAATTTGAAGTTGAATCTAGTGGCTTCCGCTAAATCTGTGGTGGTGGTGGTGGTAATACTAGTGATAGTAGTGCGTAGCAGCAGCAGCAGCAGCAGGAGTAGTAGTCGTCGTCGTCGTAGTAGTAGTAGTGGTAGTAGCAGTAGGGGTAGCAAGTGTAGTAGCAGTAGGAGTGGTGGCAGTAACAACAGTAGTAGCAGTAGTAGTAGTTGTTGTTGTTGTTGTTGTTGTGGCAGTGGTAGCGCTAGCCTTTTGATCCATACCCTATGGATCGAGGTATGGATCGTGTGTGGGTTTGGGTGTGTGATCCAAGCCTTATGTTTCTGGCCGTAGCCATATATGGCATACATTCTCTCGAGCAGAACTTCCCCTCGAAAATGACGGTTAACCAAACTTTCCTGTTGGATTTGAGTGAGGTGTCCCCAATCACTTAAAAAAGGGTGAAAGCAAGTAATCCACCAAGTGGGTAGGGTAAGCAAATCAGTGCTTAACTGGGTCATCGATGTATCTCATCTCTCCCCTACAGGCCTGCTCAAACCGAGCACACATGGTCTCAAACAGAGTGAGGATCATGATGTCACACCTCAAGAGCATCAGGTGGACCCATGTTGTTTTGACTTTATGGGCGGTTCGGCAAGAAGTGGATTTACCAAGCCCGAAAAAACCAATTGACGCTGCTTCATGGGACTTCCAGATCACTGTGGACAGCCTATGCACTTCAAAGCCCATGCATGCTTGATTGTGTATTAACACCAGGACTATAATACTGTACTTCTTAAAATAGTATATAATTTGAAGGACACAATACCGAGATCTACTGAATCTGGCCTAGCCAAGGCAGGGGAGGCCCCACAGAGTCTCAATTTTGAGGTGAAAATGGTACCAGTTGACTGCTTGTGCAACGCGATCGCATGGGGATGTGTCAAAACCTGGAGCCCGACCAGTTCACCGCTCGGTATGCCATGACCCACATCAGGCTCCACATTTCTCCTGACCGTCCAGGTGCAGCACTTCAGTTCCTCTCAACACGGAGACGCGTCGACCAGCTCGAGCTGGCAAGTGCTGGGAGATCCGTTGCCGCAGCTCACGACCGGTGATGCGCCTGGGTACGTGGACCTGCAGCTTTGCACCATCCAAACCTGCGCCCGGCAGAATTTGGAGCAGCGCGGCGAGTTCATCTGGTAGAAATGTTCTACTAGTAACAAGAAGCTACTAGGGGCTCCTGGCATCGCTACTAGGAGCAAGGACGCTACGAACGGGGCTCCTGGCCATACTACTAGGAGCAAGAAGCTACTAGGAACCGAGGCAATAATTACCTGCACCATCCAATGGGTGTCCCGTCTGGAGATCCCTAAGTAGCGTAGGGTAGCCTATTGTGTTACAGTAATTGGTTCTTGGACACCCAAACAGTCCTGGTATACAGTAGCAATTCAAAAAAAGAAGAGATGGGGATGGTTGTAAGGGATGGTCTGGTTCTTTCATTTCTTCACGGATCCCTGGCCCGATTCTTCTGGCTTCGCCCAACGGATTGAGGATGGGTCACTGGGACCGACTGACTCGACCGGTGTCGGACGAGGTATGCCCCGTTGGTGTCGGGTGACCCTTGAGGTTCTATCAGTTCTATCAGGTCATCGCTTTCTTGTTACTAGTAGATACTAGTAGTAAGAATGCTACTAGTAGGAATGCTAGGAGCCCCGTTCGTAGCGTCCTTGCTCCGTTCGTAGCGATGCCCAAAATGTTCCTAGTAGCGTTCTTGTTCCACAAAAAAGTCCAATAAGTCAAGAATGTCTGCTTCCCAAGAAACCAGCCACATGAATCTCCACCAGCTCTTGGTCTGGGCTAGCAAGGCTTTTTCCACCAGACTTGGCAGCGGGGTATGCCGACATGGCCCAGGTGATCCGGCGATCCGTTGAATCGGAGCTGTTGGAGTACTGTGCAATGGTTGTCTGTCCCTCACACGTCGTGTCTTCGTCTCACACGAGTCGTTCACACGCATCAACGTTTGTGACTTGCCGTTGCGTCACACACATGTCATGCGACGACTGCCGGACGACCGGGTCGGAAGCCAGAGACAGTCGGTCTCCATGTCATGACCACCCTTCCACCCAACCGATGTGTGGAACCCTTTAGACCATCGGTCGTGTTACCAAGCCAGACCTCTCTCATCCGGTCTCCAGGTCTCTTACGGGGGACTTCTTTAGATGTGGGAATGTGTTTGATCTTCCTTCACATCATTGGGCCCAACAAACCCGATGCGCTTTTAAGGAAACAGAACGGCTGCACAGATCGAGCGAGATGATGTCATGCCAAATGTTGGGTCCAAGGGGGGCGAGTGAAACCTGGCTTGGGTTGTTGAAGACCTGCTGTTGGTTTATTAAAATGAATCTTCAACGACCCAAGCCAGGACCTGCTGTTTTTTAAATAAAGCCACCAACCTGATTGTCTTTTCTTGCCGGGTACCTCTTTCGTGACTTTGCAGCATGACCCAAAACTTCGGTGAATCGTGTCATCCACGGTTCATCGAAAAGGGTCCACTTGGCTGAAGGCAGCATATTTTCCTCGGCTCACCGTACGTGAAACAACTGCAAGATCAAGAAAAAGCCACCTTTTTGGATGAGACCAACTTGAACAAATGAACCACCATGTTCCCATGTCCTGGGCTTCTGTTACAAACTAAATGGTGAAATCCCCCTAGGATTCCTGCCCCCCAGCGTCCACCATTGATTTCATGGTTACTTACCAAAGAGATCCATTGAACATACATGACTGTACTGAGACGTTTTGATGATCGATTCCGAGAGAGCCAGGTATAAAACCTCTCAACAGCGAGAAGAACTGGTTCCGGACCTGACCGGGTCGGGTCTTGCCGTTTCCGGAGGTCCGCCGTCCCAGGCGCTTTCAAGCTGTCAATCGCCGGACTCCGAATGATCAAGTTCAGCGAGACTTCACCCTCCAGGCCCAGGGTCTGGCACCGGTCTCATGGAAGTGGAGGATGGCACGGACCGATATTTGGTCTTTGAAAAATGGTCCCGAATTGGAGGCCATGATTCTTCCACCAATATAAGCCATGATTATGCATGATGATTCCAATATAAGGACATATAAGGCATTATAGATAGTGCATGATAATGCTATAGGTCATTCCCAAGAACTCCCACATGGGTCGGACAGACCTGAACGCGTCGCGATTAACCGGCGCGAGAGATGCTGCAAACGGCGATGCCGTCCGAATTCAGTGGTCCCACGGGCATGAAGTAACGCGACGCGGTCCGTATGTCGTCGCTCCGAAGGGCTTCCTGTTGAAAGGGCAAGTGGAATATATTAGAGTGTGATTCACCACCTAAACAACCAAAGGCAGAACAAATAAAAGGCCAACAAAAGAGACACTTTCTTCCTATCAGGACCATCCTGTTTGGGGTCTCCAATAGGCTATACCCATGACATCCCATGACTATCCTACAATACTTGTGGGTCCAAACAGGACACCCCAACAGGATGGTCCTGGTATGCATCGCTCTGGGCCACCCTGGAAACTCGCGGGTTTCCCCTCGCGTGGTACACATGACCCGTCCTGGAATCTCCTTCGGTCACCCTCAAGCACCGTCCCTGAGCTGAGCATCAACAGCTGGAGCGCAACTGGGTGACCCGTGCGCCTCAGGGCGGAGACCCCGCGTGTGTCAACGCACGAGAACGCACGAGAACGCCACAGCTGAAGCATGCCTTGGGCCGAGTTCCTCTCCTTAGGGTCTCACCAAGGTTTGCAGGTCTTACTACCGGAAAAATCCTTAATCTCAAACTGGGTCCACATTTGATGAACCTTTTGTCCTCTTGGGTGGCCTTTCTTCAGGTTCCTTGCCGATCCTGGCACTCTTTTTTTGGAATAAAAGGTCCTCAACCTGCATACCTTTTCTTCGAGTTGCTTGAGGAATGGCGAAAAAAGAAGCATATGCCCCAGAAGGGGATTCACCCAGAGGGAAAATAGAAATCACCAAACCAAAGTTTTCCACTCCATGACTTCCGCCACCGCCTGGCACCACTCCCGCTCACGTGGTGCTCGTGCGTCGGGCGGCGTGGCAATCTCGCGCTTGAGATCCAAGAGCAACTGGTACCCTTCATAGCGAGCCAAGGGCACCACCTGCCAGGTCGACAGCTGGACAAACGAGATGTTTCACGTTTGTGCAGGACAAACCAAGGCCCATAGATGGAATACATGGACCCCTAATTTCACTATCCATAGATGCAGCAACAATTCATAACAATTCCATACATGGATGGTCTGGGAAAGGAATAATGTTGGATCCCTTTAGATTGGCCAAAAGGCAAAGAACAATCTTCCTTCCAATAGCCCATTGGATACGGTGTCCCAGAGACATAACTCATAAAGATTGTGACCACCCCATGTTCCGATCGGCAGGGGAGATGGAATAAGTCCCATGGCCAAAAAAACCATGAACATCATATACCAGGACCCTCCGACGGGTCACCACCTGCGACGTTTCAGTCTCCTGGATCCGTCCCCATTTCGGAGACCTGTTTCTCGTCGGGTGCTGGAGACCTGTTTCTCGTCATCCCACGGGAAGAAGCATCGAGTCTGCGGTTTGGTCGATGAACACATGAGGGACTCCCGTGGATCCAGGGCCTTGGATCCCATTCTTCATGATCAGATTCGTCTTGGAGAGGTTAAGGCAGGTAAGCAATCAGATGCAATCAGTAAGGAACATCCAGAAGCATTCTTCAGTTTGGAACTGGATGTCATTCACCATTAGTGGAGGAAACACCGACCCTGACTGGTTCGGAACATCTATGAACATCTCTCAGGACATCCAGAAACTTTAGACTGCACTCACCCGGCCCTTTTCACGCCGCAAAGAAACCCAAGAAACCCACATCTCCCAGTCTCTGTCCCTCACACCTCACAGAATATGCATATGTACCAGGGCCCCCCTGGTTGAGGTGGTTAAGGGATACCCCGAATCACCTCTAAGGAGCTATAGACACCCCAAACTGGGGGCATCAAATAAAGATGGAAAATTCATCTCTGTTGCCTCTTGAAGGTCTTGGAATTCCCTTCTTTCAGCACTTCGGCGCCGGATACGATACTCCGATACGTCGAAGTGCAAACGAGCGACTCGACAGACCGAGACTCTCCATTGAGCTCTCCAGGATTGGCTCCGTCCTTCAGAGGATTGGCTTCGTGGTGGTTTTTCCCAGCGAAGACGACCGACCTGTCGATCCAACCAGACTCTTCGCGTCGCGTGGTGGGCCTCCTCGCCACTGAGCGTCAAGACCCGGAGATGCACGAAGTGCCGCGCTTGGTCGGAGTCGGTCGCGCTGAACACCGGCGCCACGTCCGGTGCCGCGCTGTCCGGCGCTTCGGCTGCTGCCGGAACGGAGGCCATGGCCACAAGGAACGGCGGGAGAGGGCATGGAGAGGGCCCTAAATAGGCATGCCAAAGAGCTGCGGAAAGTAATTGTCTTGTGATGTTTTTGATATGTGTTGTTAATGTTGCACATTGTTACACATTGTTACACGTTTCTCTGTTCTGGACATTCTCTTAAGGATCAGCGTCAGGATTTCAGAAGACATCACCCACTCTACTGATCTCAGTGTTGAAAATTGCCATGAGCATAGCAATTTGGGTGTTTCTATTCCATGTGGTCAGTTTGTTTGATCATCCTCAATGATCCAAACGTTCGCATATGTTCGCATCCATTCACTTGGCTTTCCGCCATCTCATGCATCCTACACACTGTCTACCAAACGCTGGAAAGGCTTCTCTTTCTGCTGTCTACAAGGAGATCAAGCCTTCACTTCGGTTGACGAGCGGGCCTCTCAGATAGGTCCTTCAACCTCCAACTTCTATATTGTTAATGAAGCCTCACGTGCCAAAGATCGCAAACGCATGCCCCAAATGTCCACCGGTCTGAGGATACTCGGATTCGCTTTGAGGAATTGCTTTCAGGTTAGCTTTCCATCAGTCTGTGATTGTTGAGGAAACCCTTTTCTGAGACAAATGATACCTGGCTAGATCAGATAGACAGATCAAACCAACCATCGCTCCTCAAATCCCAAAAAACAAAAACAAAAAAAACATAAGAAGACAACATATCAAACACACATCACTACGAACTGAGTTCCACCCTACAAAATTAGTTCCAGCGCTGAAAAAAATCCCTGGCCTAACATCTATGGTGCCTCCAATCATTGACTCATCTTCTTCCCCAAACCAAAAATGGATGCTGTTCAACGCTCAAAGGTTTTTCGCTGGGTTTCGCACGGTTCGCACCGTTCGCACGGTTCGAACACGGTGCCCCTGCCCGGCGTCTGCCTTGTTGTCCTCGGTGCCCGAAGTTAAGAGCACCACGCAGAGACAACCTGGGTGTTCGGGCTTCGGAACGGAACGGTACTCCCATGAGGATGACAGTGAATTCTCACGAGCCACGTGGCAGATGGGAGCCATTCTCATGCACATGAAGAGGATGCTGGGAGCCACGTGGCTGATGCTGGGAGCCATTCTCATGCACACAGAACGGCAATTTTTGTGAATTCATGCTCCCAAAGGGAACAGCTGAACAGTACAAAGCCTATCAGCAAAAGCTGAGCCACCCTTCTCCACCAGGCCCTCACAGGCGGGGAAGCGCCGCATGCCTCGCAGTCGACCGAACAACGGTTTGGACGTCGAAGCCCTCAATGTTTGATCATGATATCCCTGGGAGTCCAAGACCTTTACTAGGTGTTCCGAGTTATAAGTCCGAGTCCTTTAAAAGATCTTGAATAGGTGATGCGAGGCCGGGAATTTCCTAAAACCTTGGGCGGTGCCCAAAGATCGTCGTTTCGTGGACTTCTAAGAGGGATACTCTATACCATCCTATATACCGGCATACCCCAAGCCATGTTTTAGTCGAACCTATTTGCACCTTGACGGGGCCAAGAATGGGATCCTCCCGTCGCTCGCGTCCCACAAAAAGAAATTGGTTATTACCTAGAACCCATTTGACCTCCTTTTTGATCAGAAAAGGCCATATTTTGGATGGTTGCTCCTCCAAAGCAGGGGTCACTCAGGTTCTAGGTGTATATATTATATATATAAGGGCATTTCATAGCAATCAGGTGTCATCTCGTTTCGATTGGGTGTCGGGACACTTGCTGCCGGTTCTTTTGCAGCACTTGGTTCTGGATCAAAACTCACCTTATCAAGACCTTACCCAGCAGGAGGCCTGGATAGTCAAAGCAGCTGCAACCTTGTTTTTTCACAAGCCTCCATTTGTCCCCGCTTCCAGGCTTGACATGTGCCACAAGTCAGGCTCGCAGTGATGGGTGCTTGACTGCCCTTTCTGGATATCCACCTTCTGGATATCCACCTGCCCAGGAAGCATGGTCAAAGCTGGGCCAACATCATTGAGAAGCAAGCCCCTGAGAAAGTTTTGTTGATAATTGATTATTAATTATCATTGATCAACCATTATCCTTCTCAATCCTTCTCAGGCCTGACTTGGCACCAGTGATTGCGACTGGCTCAGCTCAGCTGCCGACCGCTGTGAACTCGTGTGAGCTCTCCCCGAAACTTCGCAAAGCCCAAAATCTCTTGCATTCTTTGGGCATCCGGTTTTTTCACAGCATTTTGCAAGCTGTGCACAATCTCAGGAAGGCTTCAGCAGTATGAGCTCTAGACAAAGTATGCCAGAGAAAGATTCATGAGAAACATTGCGCAATCTTGACAAACATGTTGAGGTTGTTTGGCCCGAAGACCATCGAACCAAATTGGATGTTTCAAACATCATGAACAGCTTTTGGTTGAAGCACATGCTTCTGTCACTCACAAAGCGTTGCAGCATCCCTGAACTTTGCAGCATCCCTCAACCACTGCGCCATGATATCTACACATAAACTGTTGATCCTGGTCAGGACCTCATATCTTTGTGGGTTAATGACATTAATGCTGATTGCTTCAAGAGAAGGTGCGCAATCTCTCTCTCAGCTCCGCTCAGATCCGCTCAGGCATGAACCTGGCAAACACAAGCGTAGACAAGATCTCAGAAACTTTACGACTTGTTTTTTTTCCACTGATGCTGTTGATTCAGCTGCGTTGTGCCTCACATGCTGGAGAGTTCAAAGGCCCTGGTGCTTTTCGTGGTGCTTCTTACTTCGAAGGATGGGATGTTTAGTTGGTGCTTCAAAAAGGTATTGATTGCAAAAACTCAAAAAACAAATGTGGGCCCATTTGATTCTTGTTTGGGCCCATCAACTAAAGCAACGTGACAGGACCAGCCTCACCAAACTCAGCTACACAGGCCAATGACCAAGCCTGAACAGGAAACGTTTGGTTCATGTTCTGGTCCATGCTTCTGTTTGCATTTCGATAGTTCTACTGACTAGGTGCGCAGCTACTACTTTTGCTATGCAGCAGCGGCGTCAGTCATGTGCTGAGATTGGTTTTGCTCAGCAGTTTTGTTTGTCCAGTCTCAACCAATCTAACCATAGACTTGCCAAACTTGGCCCATGACCTCTCAATGGTGAGCAACATTCCGCAGGAGGATTTCCATAGCTCACTGTGGCAGAACGTGTGGTTAAAGATGTATCATCCACCTTACTTTACATGCTTCAAAAAGACACACCAGCCCAGGTTCTTTCGGAGGCAATCCAGATCAGGCACCAGCAGCGCCAGCTCAGTTCAGCAATCCAGATCAGGCACCGGCGGCGCCAGCTCAGTTCCGAGTGAACGCGTGTCTGACACTAGCACTTTGTGTGACCCTGGCCATGCATGCAGTGGTAGACGTGCTTTCTTCAGATCAATCAAGCGTGGGCGGAGCCCAAGCCCAAGTGCAGTACCATCAGGGTCCGAGATTTTGAAGGTCAACTTCACGCTGAAGAACTTGTTAGACTTTCAGCATACATACAAAGTACAGCAGGAGATAGACCCCGAGAAAAAGGTTGGGGAGAGGATTTTGGGGCACCATCGGCGTCCCAACTACAACAATCAGAAAAGAAGACTTTTGGCCAAGGGCTATCAGCACCGGCTGTAGCTAGCCAGCAACAAGCACTCAAACCAGATGACAAGTTCTTGTACATCAAATTGTTTTGTTTTCCAACTCTTTTAAAGAATTTTTATACTAATTGCATGTCCCTTATATATACTGTAAACTTCAAGATGTTGTGAACGCCGCCCAGGCAGCGTGACAATGGTGTCTCTCCGGATCGCTTGGAACATTTGCAACATCTTAGTCACTGCAGATGTCACAGGAAACAATGTTTTGCAAAGCTTCAGAAGATGGGACTTCTCACCGAGTTTTTGCAGTGTTTCTGGAGCATGACCAAACTGCGTCAAGACCTCTACGCCCTAGCCTAAGCTATCCTGAGTTTCTCAATATTTGGTGCCAGGCCATGGAAGTTCAGTGCTGGTTGCTCGATTTCACTCATTTACAAAAAATCCGGATTCAGTGGTCAGGTCGAAACCATTATCAAGAAGGGCAAGCAGGGGCGGAGGGCCTGGCATTTGTTTGGAAACAGAATGTCTCCCAAGTGCATCAATGCTGTGCTTGGTATGGGGAACTCGCGCATGCTGCGGATTTTGCGTGGTGGCATGGATCGCAGGTATCGAATTTGGGGCGGTGTGTTTTGGCTTCTACTGGTCATGTTCCCTTTTTATGTTTCCAATCAAAGGAGGTATGACGTTTTCTTGTACGAATGCAATGGTGTTATTGCCCCAAGCTACGGTTGCTAGTTTTCTCTTGCTAAAGCTTATTGTTTTCCAGCCAAGGGGAGGAATCGATGCCCCAAGAAGCAAAGATTGGTTGACCACTTTTTGCTGGATCTGTACATGAAAGCAGCAGGCATGCTTCCACAAAAGTTTCTTGGCACATTGTGCATCAGGGGTTCTGGAATGAAAGGTCTTAGTGACACTAAAGGTCTTTGCAACAACACTGACAGGTTTCAGAGAGCAGCACGTGCTCGGGGCACCTCTTCGAGTTTGCAGCCTGAGAAACTGTGTGCGCACTTGAATCATAGCGATCCAGACTCAGACGAAGGCAAGACTTCTCATGGTTTCTTATGAGTTCAATTCAACGAACATTGCAATATATATATTGCTGCAGCTCCTTGCCTTTGTAACATTTTCTTTGATTGCTTGGTTTTTAGCTACCATAGCTTTGCAGGTGTGTCTGACGAGTCCTCGGAAGTCGAGGACGACCAGGATGCCCTACAAATTGGGAATGAACGCCTAGAAGACGATGAAGAGCTACGTATGCACATCTTGGGATTAAACTCGTACTATTGCAAGTTTCCTGTCTCAAAGCATACCAGACAGACTGTGTGCACTGCAATGCAACAAACACTCTTGGTACCAGTGCTCCTATCAGGTATGTGGAGACTGGTGGCTGTACTAGGCTCAGTGCCTTACCCACAAGATACTTAGCACCAGGGTCAATCAAAATGCTATGGACTCAATTCCGTGAAGAGAACATTTGCAAAGTATCGCAACTCGCTGACATTTACACACATTAGTGACAAACGTGTGCAACTGTTGTCTACCTCAATCTTGTGTTACCATGTTTAAAGTTTGTTGACATGTGCGCAAGTTTACAGGTATTGCCATTTTTGGCGCCAATTCCGCAACAAGTGGGCCAAGATACTTAGATTCACACCGTCTTCGACCCACGCAGTATGCGACGACTGTCTTGAGTTCAAAGAGCTGTTCAAAATGGCCAAAGTGTCTCAGAGCACTGGTAACAAAAAACAATTCATTGCTACTCTCAAATTGAATCTGAGCTACTAGTAACAAAACCAAATCATGTGTGCAATTATCACCATATGACCATATGTCTACAGCAAAAGCCAGTGAGCCATCAGTGGATGCCATGTCCAAGGATTCCCAAATGGCTTTCGATGTTGCAAAAGAGTACAAACTGCATGTGGACAGCGTGAAAAAGGATAGAGACTTGGAGGAATTTTTAGAGGCTTGGTTATAGGGCAAATGACTAACCTGAACAGCCATAGTTTACTGTTTGTGTGTCGTTCACTGATGTTTCAACCGATGGGAGTCAATGTCTCTTGGATTCCCTTCTGAAATGCCTGTCTCCCATGCCACACGCGCTCCCATGCAGGCACAGTCCCCCTTGCAGCATCATTCCGCACCCCTATGCATCCATATGGATCCATGGCCTGATCTTACAAACTCTTTTGCTGCCAGCAATGAAAGCAAGAAGTGAAACATCACGCAGTGGAACAAGTCACGCAGTGAAACAATGTGAAACATGCGTCCGAGGATGGCATGGATCAGGCTAAATGGTCCGTCCCCAGGGTTCGTGCATCAGTCACGCCCAAAACTCTGGCCCAGCATGTGCGGCCAAAGTTTAAGATACAGGCTGTTTGGCTTCATGGATGCCTTTTGAAATTATTCGTCATCGATCCGCGCTGCCCATCGGACTCATCCACCATAGCGGAAACAATGACAAGGAGTATTGAGACAGTTTTGGCTCGATGCGATGCAATGGGAATTCCACATCCCAATCAACTCTTGTGTTGGGCTCCTGACCAGCAACCAGTCTCACGTGACATGTGAATCTTTGCTACCTCAACTAGGGCAACAACAATGAAACAGCAACAACAGAGATTGTTGAAGAGTGAGACATGAGACAGCAGAACCCTGCTTTTAAGGCTGATAACTGCCCAAGGGAGAACAAGAATAACACGATTCTGAAGTGGATGAGCTTCGTCACCGGCACATGCAAAATGCGTTTAACGAGCCTGAATTTCGGCAGAGTGGGTCACACTCACGGCCCGCTTGGTATCCCGGACGCACACACAACTGTAATTGCTTTCAACACAGTGAATTGAACCATGCACTGGGACTGCAACATACTGAGATCAAGTATTCGGGCTGCTGGCAGTGTGCTTCAGATACATCGACTATTTGGTTGATGAAGATGATGTTGTGCAGACCCTTTGGTGGAAAATGGTGGAGCTAGTCGCTAGTCTATAGGATCATCTAGTCCCCTGTACAACTCAAGAGCAACCTTGACTCAATCAGTGTTGAAACAAATCCGTTCCTGCTTGGTTGAACCAAGGAAATTGTATCACATCCTCCATCAGATTGGCATCAAAAAATGGCTGGGGGAATCAGCCAGCATTGAAGTCGAGTACATATCTGGAACCAGAGACTTCAAAAAATGGATCTTTGCCAGAATTCATGTTGAGTATGTTGAAAGAAGTGATCACCCTCTCCTATGCCTGGCTCACTTGAAACCCACTTCCAGCCTGCGCCAGGTTTGAAGGAGCACCAGTCACGTTCAAAGGAGGGCTTCGGGATGACTGCACAGGGGTTCACAGCTTTATGTTCATGCTGCGACGAGGCCCTAGGATTGAAATGCAACATGAAGAACAGCTTTACTTTCATGTGAGTGTTCATGTGAGTGTGCTTCATTTTTTTGTCCTTGGCAGACATACCTCACAACATTCCAATTACAGAGAGCGGCCGTGGATCTGGAGGGGAGGTGCACCCTCTGGATGTTATTGTCTTGGTGAAGAGGTACGCTGCGGATGAAGAGTTGTGCCAGGATTGGCTCTGATGCCCAAATTACATTTTGAGTGGAACACTGTTGAACTAGGGGTTTGAATGTTGTAACACAAAGGTCTGCACCATCATGTATAACTAGGCTAGGGGTTTGAATAATCAGCACTGATTGCTAGATGGGTTGACAGGAGGCGCAACTTTGCTTCCCACATCGATACCTGGTGATGCTTGGCCCTTTCCCAAGTGAGCCCCGAGCACTTCGAGGTCCAGAAAAAAAAAAAGAAACAGTCGTACTTGGAAGTTGCCAAAATTTTTCTGGGTACACAGCCTACTGAGTCTTCTAGAAGGGCTTGCAAGTTCCTTTTGAAGATCTGCAACAATGAAGATCCTCAGCCAGTTCCTCGCCTGGCGTGGTTTGAAAGGCCACCTGTAGACGATGTTGTGGTGGACCTTCGGGCACCATCAGCATTGAGTAGACTTGCTCCATTGATGCGTTTCAATGCTGTCTTGAGAGGGTAGACAAACACGTTCCGCCAACTTGCGCCAAGAAAAGGGATGGCCAGTGCAATATATAGTACAGCAAGCTGTGTAGTTAAGGCTGTTTCAGGGGAAGACTTACTTTGATCGTGTGCACTTGCAAATTCGTTTGCCGACAATGTGCTGTTACTGCTTGGCTCTCTACAGTTTTTGGGTTCCCCGGGCACCTGCCACTCAGAAAGGCCATCAATTGTATTCCCCCACACTAAAGTTCTGATCATACATTTTGCCCACAGGCTGGAGGGGCCAGCGGGGGAATGAGCAGTTCAGCTGAACATGAAAAGGCTGGACCGGGTCAAGTCAATCTTGAAAGGTCTAAACTTAGTTTCTTCTCACGGGCAGGTTGTGACAGTGGTGAGCGTTGAAGAGTGGCTCACCTGCTCCTCTCCTGGGTTATGGTCTGATGATAGCCAGGAGCTTGACCCAGACCAAGATTCCCAGGCAAGGTTCCAACAAAAGCATGTGTCCAAACACATTGATGCCCTTAACAACTAACAACCACCAAACATAAGCCGCAGGTTCCATTGCAGCGACCATCGAAAACACGAAGAATTGTGGTGGAGGCACCTTTGAGATAGACCATGATAAACCACAAGTTCTGTAGCATGATGCAGTAGTACATTATGTATATTATGTAACCAAAGTTGTGAAGCGTTCACCTCTGAAGGTCGACAAAGCTGAGCCAACCCACAGTGGGCCTCTTCAGCCTCCGTCGTCTTCTGCCTCAGCCCCGAGCCAGACTGGCCGACTTTCTGCACAGGTGTGTTTCTTATTTCCAACTTCAAGAAACAAGTTGGCACAACTTGTGATTGCATGCATATTCCAACTTCAAGAAGGTTTTTGCTTCAACAAATGTTCCGACTTCAACAAGAGTTCCAGCTTTGCACGTTAGCCTGTCAGTAGCCAACTAGCTTTCGACGTAGCGCTGATGCTGTTAGCAATTAAGTTTTGTGGTGACTCCATTTGACTACCAGGTAGTAGATCTAGAGTTATGAGCTATGTTCATGATTTTTGCAGCTGCCCATCCAGGAGCCCGACCAGGAGAACGACAGCTGGCAAACTGCTGAGTCTCAGTGATCACAGGACAAAACACTTGTTCTTTGCCAGGGGACACAGGGGATGGCAAAATCCTTACAGTGAAAAGTCCGATGAAACACACGGAAACCAGAACACTGCAGTGCCTTCAAGCTGGCTCCAATCCAGATTCCATATGATTCTTGCAGTTTGTTTTGATGTTCTCTTTCAACTTGGCTCAGATTGTGCAGGTTTTGTCCCTTGTGCCCCGGGGGAATCTCAGGGCCCTAGGTATGGTGACCCTCAAAGAGGCTGTGAAGTCGGTTCTTCGTGGTAACGCTGCCGGAAGTTCATCAACCGCTGGCAGGCAAGGTTTGAGTGTAACAACTTCACAAGTATCTTGTCATTTTTTCAAGCATTGTTTTTCACAAAGCCTGGGGTTCACTTCCAACCTGCTCAAGCTTGATTAGATACATCTCTGGCAGGGTCAAGGGCAAGGTCACCAAGAAAGTAAAAAAAGGTGATTGCGAAGAGGCAGGGGCCATCATCAATCAACCACAACTTTTCTTCTTTGGGGATATCCAAAAAATTGCAATTTGATTCCTGGCAGGAAGTACTATCCCAAGACCAGTGTCCCCATGGCCACTGCCCAACACCCGGTGAGTTTCCGCACGTTCAAATCCACCTTCCGGTGGGCAGAGGTGTTTGTCCAAAGGGCGGCTGAGAGGTTTGGGAAAGGCTTCGTGTCCAAACGGCTCAATGCTTGGAGATGGTCCTTGAGCACATGCTTCAGCGGGGTTGGATGCGCTGAAATGGTGCGAGTCTGAGGGATTCACATGCACTCAATCTCCCTCCCCCCCCTCTCTCTCTTGCTAGTTCTCAGAAATTACAATCAGAGATAATCAGAGGGTGCTGTTCTTCGAGGCAGCTTTGAGCCTTCGGTCAGCGGCCAACAGATTTTTGCACACTCACGCTGGGCCTCGAAAGCTTCCTTTGGAGCCAGTGGTTTTGGCCTCCAGCTGTGAGATTGACGGAGCATGCAGAAATGTCTTGTTGAACACCTATGGACCTGTGACACAGGGTGAACATTGCCTATTTGGTGATATCTTGAAACTTGATCGGAAGAAGGGATCAGCTTTTTGCCTTGCCCATAAGAAGGTTTGCCCTTTGAAGACGTGTGGGCCTCGACGATTCTTAGCTTAATGGCACTGCTCAAACACATGTGTTTGCATTTGTTTGTACATTGCAATTATACCAATACCTTCAAGGTCATTTACATCCATGTTTTTGATCAAGGATGATCAAGGTCTTTTCAGCTAGTTGCACTGAGGACTCCGAGTCAATGTATCAGGCCCCTTTCTGAGTCTTTCTCGATACAGCAGCAAACAACAGAACTGGCTCATTTCTTAAGTCTTTTCTGAGGCCCAATTTGCGTGCCCTTTTCGATGATGGGACGGAGATTGCAAACAGCAGACAAGTCTCATGAAACCCAAGGTCCAGCAACAAGTCTTTTTTGCCAGCAGTTCTTCAAGCATTGCTGGACATCCATTTGTTGGTTCTTCAGGAACGGAACTTGAAGGATTACACCGAATCCCGCTACAAGCATGTGGTTGACCTAACGCAGTATCCACGGAACAATCGTGGTCGTGGCGAGACTCGTGACAATGCACTTCCAACATTGACAACAAACAGCGGAAAGCTTTACTCAAAGGCAGATAGTTCTTACATTGTGACATGTGTTTTCTTCTTTCTCATTGCCATACATTAAAAAAACCAGCAGCTGATTCTGACTTGGCAGGTTCACAAACGCTGTCTCTCAGGGCCTGAGTTGCTGGCATCGCACTCATTGCCCACCACATCGTCCCAGGCAAAGCAGTCTGGCGCACCGATGCTGCAGTTGGGTTCGGTTTCCAATCAGAACATGGTGCGCATGTCAGGCAACGCAATGAACGTGCCGTGTGTAGGATGTGTGATCCTTGCGTGTGCACTGGGTTTGGAAAGGGTTTGAATAAGGCATGCCCTGTATAGTATAGAGCTTTTCAAATTCAATGTCAAGTGGCCAAGACGAGTGTAGCAAATGCACAGACCTCATGGCCTCTGGCCAATTCGCCGGATGCAAGATGCCCTAACTCCTAATGCATCCTACTGCCAAAGATGAAAACAATATGCCTTTTACCATCGTTTGCTGAATCATATGTGTTGAAGAGATGGTAAGGACGAGACAGTTTGAACAATTGGTTCATTAGCCACTGAAGGGTTGTGTTCTGAAATTCAGCTCCGTGTGATTGATCGCAGTCAAGTTTTGCCCATGCGCCGTCACCCTGTGACTGCCTTGGTTCATTTGGATGGCGAAAAGACCAGCACCTCTTGTTGGGCGGCGCTCAGCGAAAGCAGTCAAGACCGGGATCGTGCACCCTTGGGCTGATAAAATCCTACATCATGCCAGGCAGGGAACCATGGTTTGGATTCTAACAGCCAAGTTGTGAATAAACGTCCAAAACAAACTGACTGAACATTTACCACACAGCATCACTTGTCACGCCACTGGTTTTTGGCCATCTTCAGTATTCAGGGGTGCATTGTGAAGAACTCAGGCTGATTTGGGACACCATACACAAAATATCAAACATTATCAAACAATAACCTTGGGGAAAGGACCTTTAATATCCGGATTCCCTTGTGCCAGGAGCTTTGACATTTCTGTTGGAGGTCATCCCGTAGCTTTTTGCCTTGCGATGCAAAGCAAGGAGATGTGTGAGCCCTTGAGTATATGGATGAATGAGATCTGCCCGGGAGCTGCGCCAGACTTGTCTGGGATCCTGCTTCCTGTCCCTGGGTTCAAAACACTCCCAACATCTCCCAACAAATCTTTGCTCCCTGGAATCAAAACACTCCTGGATGTTTGAAGTGTTGGGTTCCAAACACTTGAGGTCTCCCCATTGCTCTTCACCACTGACTGAGGCAGCTGGCATAGTATCCACTCTGAGCCCATCAGTCCTGGCATTGTGGTTGGTAAAGCAGTCGGATGGCCTCCCTTTGCTTCAGGATTGGTTGGGCACGGCTCATGATGTCTATCATTTGGGCTATGAGGGGTGGAGAGAGAGCATCGAAGTTAGAGTTTGCGAAGACGACCTCCTGGGAAAGGGGATGGAAAACAGTTGCTTGGTGCCATCGAAAGGATTTGGACGGAGCAGCGTGCTCTTATTTGGAGTCCTCTTCACCTTTCACAAGCTGAAGGACCAGCTGTCATCTGAAGAGGTAGCTGATTTTGCCAGGCGAGCTGGATTCCCAAATGCTTACCCAAAGCTGCTTTGAGCCCTTCACCCCAAGCAGTTCCGAATTCCCTACCAAATCTAGTCTAAGTGACTTGATGTTGATCCATCAAGTACACAACTGCAACTACTGACTCATTAGTTGCAAAATTAGTCTCAATAATTCCCTGCCAAATACATTTAATAGTGAATCTAGTGACTTGATGTTGATCCATCAAGTAAACAATTGCAACTAACCACAATGCTGTGTGTGACTGATTAGTTGCAAAACCAGTCTCAGGATATGATAAGTAAAACATCAACAACATATAGCAGTTAGTCTGGTTCAAGAATCCAACCAGTAACGTTCTGAATCTGAACAAAGTCCAATGGATAGGTGCCCTAAAATAAGCTTTGGGGACCTGGTCTCAGAATCTCGAACAGCAACTCGTGGCGAGTAGCCAATTGTTAATACAGTGTGTTGCAACAAGTCAGCAACCATTAGTTGCGGTTGGTTGTGGTAGCAACTGACTCGCAACTATTGGGTGGAGCTGGAACATGGTGACAAAGTGTTGGTGTAGCAACTAACAAACACCATCGCAACTAATCAGCAACAAGTGGTTGGGATCAGCGGGATCAGAAACTAACCAACAACTAATCCCTTAGCGCCGTAGTATGTTTTGCAACCCTTGCCGCCGCCTGCCAACTTACCTCGCAACTAATGGTTATCAACATTTGCTTCGCCTTTAAGGCTTGAAATTGAACAATCCTTAAAGGTGAACCTGGCGCTAGAAAGGTCGCCTTGCGGCACTCCCACAGGCCCCGCCCAGTCCTCGCAACTTATGGCTTGCTTGTCTTTCCCTGAGGTAGAGAAGAAACCGAGGTCAGTGGAACGTTGAGTTGTTCAACAGTTCATAGCCTGGGGAAGAGATCTCGCTTCATGCACCGCCTTTCTCAGCTCAAGGTCGCAGGCTAGAAGGTGAACATTTCAGGGTGGGGGTCGCCTTAAGTTGGTCTTATTTTTATTCTTACAGAGGTGTCGCATTTAACCCGCAACCATTCCCAACCCATACTTTAGCTAAACTAGCGGTCTCGCATTTAATCTGCAACTATTCCCGACCCGGACATAGATAAACTAGCTCTACTGTGCAACTAATCCACAGTTGATCACTCCAGCACGCATGTAACTCCATGATCATGTCAAAGGTGAAGTTTTGGGCCTGCGGGTCGCCTTTGCTAGATACCGAAAAAGGTCGCCTTTGCTAGAGACTGAAAAGGTCGCCTTTGCTAGACACTGAAAAGGTCGCCTTTGCTAGATACTACACAGGTTGCCTTTTAGCTTTGATGACCAACAAACTCTCCCTAGCCATGAACCTTGTCTGCCAGGTGGTTGCGAACACTGTCTACTCTCCGGGTGACTTTGATGCATGATCCAATGTTTCAGCTGGACTTTCGCAGAGTACAAATGCATGAACAACAAGCAGAGAAGCAGAAGAAGAACCCTCTACAGAAAGCATTGGTGTTCACCCGGCGGGCGAATGAGCTGGTGTCACAAGAATCTTGGTTACAACTACAATACGTACCTTTTGCTTATCATTGTTTGATAGTCTTGGTATGAAGTGTTGAATCCTTCCCTAGGCCTCAGTCAGTATACCCCTGGATTGAAACATGTTTTACCAACTAAACATGGGGAAAGCTGCCATGCCCAGGACCCTGACCTTGACTTCCGGGATGCCTTCATGGAAGCTGTCCACGAGTACAACTCCTATGGAGCGGCGCTGAACAACAACAAGTGGCAGATTGATGAAACTGCAGCTGTCCAAATGTATGGGTTCAAGGCGCAGCAAAACATTTCACAGTGAACTGGCTCGAGTCAATACAAAGCCTTATCAAGCACATCTCAAACACAAGTGGACCATCACATCTGATCACTTCAATTGTCACAGTTTTCAAGTGTTTTCAGAACCAACCCCTTTGTTCTAGGTGGGCGTGTGCGAACAAGTGTGGGAGGACATTGAAAACCATTTGCACCAGAATCGCTTTGCGGATTCAGGCCGGGCTGTAAATAGGATTGTTGTAGATATTTTTGGCACTGTGTTTGGTTTGGCCTTCCCATCTCCGCTGTCCTTAAAACTGCATTTGGCCCCTTCAGCCTTCAATGCACAAACATTGACATCAACCCGCTGGCTGCTGGATGCTGTTCCGGATGGAGTGGACAGCCCTTTGTGGTATAGTATTTTGACAGTTGACCAGAAGAAGCAGCAGCTCTTCATGGCAAGGCTTTTGTTTATTCACGACCGCGCCTGCAAAAGAGGTGGGAGAGGAGCAAGCAATCGCTTGTCCTTGCCGGAGTGGAACAACGAGCTGGAGCGCTGCTGTTTGATGTTCTACATCCTGGATCAAATGGAGATGGCAGCTGATCACGCGGGCAACGTCATGTTTGACGAAAAGACCATGGAAAAGGCTAGCAAACGTGCGATTGAAGGGCACCTCGGATGCTGATTGTGTTGATGGCACCAGTGTTTGTTTTCTTTCCGTTTTCATTGCTAGACCACAAATTAGAACATACCGCTCTAGCAAATGATATCCCACGTATGGACCATATGGATGCCCGAATCTCTCCATGCTAAGTTGCCAAGGGACTACACCGGGGAGCTCAGTGCATTGCTGGCTTTGAAAGATGGTCAGTTCCAGGCACACCACACTGAGATGTGGATTCCCGGCTACTACTTTGAAAGTTTGTATATTTTCTGATATTGTGGGAGGCCAGTCATGCTAGGAAACAGGCTGTACAAAATGGTGTCAAACCAACCTGATCAACACATAATGAGACACAAGCAACATGAGAATTTGCTCCAGAATACTGAGGAAGGATCACAAGTCTGCTGTTCCTCCAGATGAGCAATTTGACAAAATGGATTCCAAGTTGAACTTGCTCTCCAAAGACTCCCGAAAGATGGCCTTTGAGCAAGACTGCTTGCGATTGACCCGAGACGTCGCACAACTCGGCTGCCTCTACGAGGAGGAGTCGAGGAATGCTCGCAGCAACCGCCTCAAGAAGGTATTGCACTTGAGGCATCAAAATCGTGTGGGAGGTACAGAGGTGAGCAACTTCATGAATTTGAACCTGCGTTTCATTGGTGGTCGACTTGCTGAACTTGAGACTGCTGCTGAGAAGGCAAGCAGTTTGTCCAAAGCTTGAAGAATTCTGAGTTTCATGAGTCTGTAAAGAATAACATGAGATAAACCAAATAAACAACATGAGAGTCGTGTTCAATTCTATGTCATTTCCCGTACAGTTCATTGCTGACCTCTCTGCGCACACATCTTGGGCTGGCAACATCATTTGGCTCGACTTCACAAAGTATGGCAAACTGACTGGAAGTGACTTGAATGACACCTGCGAGCTTCTATCACTTTTCCTATCGAAGAAACCGCAGAAAACCGTGGCAGTAGTGCTGGCACCGTTTCTCACTTCGGAACGTGTTCCGAATGGCGTAAGGGGCGAGATCAGGTCAGGGGTTGGTGAACAGTAGAATCCGAAGCTCAAGGTGATGACATATCTTTAAAATCTTTAAAACATTTTAAAACGTTAGGTCAGGGGGTCAGGGGGTGAACCCCTTCAACCATCTTCAACCCCTGGGAGGCGCGTCGAGGACAAGTTGGACGCTTTGAAAATCCAATCCCAGCTCATCATGGTGCGGATGGCTGCAGCCCCGGGTCAGAAGCATGTCCCCATGCAGTTTCCCGGGTGGATTTGCATGCAAGAAGACAGCGTGGATGACAACGTGTTTCTCACTTCCCAGCTTTTAGCTGACCGGTGCAGTGTCCAAACTTTGATGATTTGTTTGTGGTTGTAGGTCCTAGTTTCGCTTCAAGTTTTAATTCAAATTTTCAATGTGCACCTACATCTAAACCCTGAAAGGTGCACTCGATCAAACCTCACCTGGCTCCCTGAAAGCAGCTATGTTGTGCCTACAGCGGCCAAAGACATGTTGCCATCTTCTGCAGAGACGAGGTTCCAAGACAATATCCCTATCCAACAGATGTTCAATAATTAATAATTAATGTTGAATAGAATGCTGGCAAGTCCTGCAACCACCTCTCCCAGACCACCCGTACCACCACCTCTCCTGGCAGGTCGATGTCACTCTTCCAAGAGAGTGCCCAGTACCTGGCGGGATCAGAGATGCCAGAGCAGGTGCTGAGCAGTTTGCTTTCCAAAGTGGAGATCAAAGAGGGCTCCGTGCTGGGATTGGTGAACTTAAGCCCATACGATGGGTGGCTGGAAACAACTGCCTATCAGTGGATGAAGCAAACAGGGGTGCGCATGCCGTGTCTATCACTCAGCAAGTCTGTCACAATCATCGATTACTGTCAGCGAGCACTGGCCCTGAAGCTGTTGGAGGACAAGTGAAAGTCCCAACTGTTGTGCGGTTCTGACAGTTTTGAAATGTTTTGAAAGTCCCAACTCGAGCGTACCAAAATCTAGGGCTGCCCTGTCTCACATGTTCAAGCCTCCCTTGAGGATTGGAAGCGTGGGAATCACTTGATGGGCTCCAAAGTGCCAAAGTATACACCAGAAGTCCCACAGGTGGAAGAAGTCAAGCTGAGCAGGTTTCCATTGCAGGTGGCAAAGATTGACATCATCCCTGGCAAGGTCGGTTGGTCCAGGTACAAAGTTTCTTTGCCACAGAGTTTCCGCATGCTGTACTACTCCGACATCCTATATGGACCTGACTGGAGGGAGCTGATCTTGGATTTCGACAAGCGGCTTTTGGTCTTGTTAAACACACTTTGGACTCTCCACAGCTTTTTGGGGCGGGGAAAACGAGTTGAACTCTTCACACCAGGGACCACCCAAACCACCCAAGGTTTGACGGCATCAATTCCGATCACTTGTCTTCTTCTGCTTCTGGCGCACCAGCGAGCACAGTGCCAGAGACAGAGAGCACCTTGCCGCCCTGGACGAATGAGCCAACCACGTTGAGCGAATTGACAGACAGGTACAATGTGGAAAACAAGATTGCCGGACGAACAGCCGGCTCCACCCTATACCTGGTCCATGCACGATCCAGGTCTGGAGACCTCCATGAAGTTGCTGACGAGGAACAACAGTACAAACTCTTCCTTGCACACGCCCTAGCATTTGTTCTGCTCTTCTTGGAGCCCATCCATGTGGATGTTAAATGATGTTAGGATGTCTCTATATGTCTCTTCAATTGTGAACCAAAAAGCAGCAACAATTAGATGCCACTTAAGGTTGCCCACACTCCGCTGGCTGTCCCCATCACAGAGTACCAAGTTGGCCATGGTTCGGCCAAATTCCAGAAGGCAGACAAGATCGCTGCATTGAACCGGGAGCAGAAATCAGGCCAGGTCTCTGCAACAACTTGTGCTGTACCATAAAGTATGACCATGTTGATCGATTATGACCCAACTTCAACAAAGCGGTATTCCGATGTTTCTGAAGTGTCAGGATCAAGGTAGTGAGACAAACTTCCAACTTGCACCTGTCCCACTGTGTAGTGTACTGTGGGTAACACTCCCATGGTGCAACTTGCTGACCTTCTTGCAACTCATGGCTTTGCCCAGGACACTCAGTCATCAAGTCTTGGAATGTAATGACTTGGAATGTGATGACTTGTACAATCGTGTGACACCCTTTTCGTTGTTGTTCCCAAGAATCAAGCCTGCAGGATTTTGACCCGAACGGAGAGCTCACGACACCAAGTCCACATGGTCGTGTTTTGGCCTTACAATCGGCCTTCCCATAGATCTTGAGGAAGAATGTCATGTTGAGTCATCTTCAACACAATGCAGCCCCCCCTTCTCAACCTGCTCACTCCCAGGTCAGGGCCTCATCTCCAACAGCTTCGCCACCTACAGCTCCGAAAGCTGAGGCCAAGCACGAGAATGTCGAGAATGTGAAGGTGGAACCGATGAAGGTGGAACCGAATGCTATTGACCCAACCAGGGAAGAGACCAACAAGACCGCTGGTGGCTCTGATGCACCATCTTTGCCAATGAGGTCAGCTCTGAATACAGAGAAATCCAACCCTCAACTGACACCAAGGGAGGTGGATGATTTGTCCAAACAACTTGATGAAGCTTTGACTATCAAGAGGGGAAGGCCTGCAAAGCAGACCAAAACACCTGAGGAGCCTGAGAAACCTCAGCATTCTCAGCAGCCCAACAAGCCTGAACCTCCATCTGAACCGTCAGCAGTCCCAAGGATTGGTTTGGCTCGCGCTTTGGGGCGATTCACTGACAATGTGCAAGCCAAGAAAAAGGCTGCTGTTAAGAGCAAAGCCAAAGCCAAGTCAACAGGTTCCAAAAAGAAGACGAGCAAGAAGAAAGACGATGAAGAGGAGAACACATTGGACAGTGAGGAAGAGTTGGAGACGATGAGCGATCTGCCTGAGGAATCAGGTTCAGAAGCAGAAGGTGATGAAAAGGTGTGCCCGAAGAGTTTGGCAACAGCATTCAACAAGGCAGCCAGCAAGAAAAGCAACCAGCAGAAGAAGCACAAGGATAAGGAGGCACCACAGAAACAAAACAAGAGTACCAAGGATGCGAAGACGAAGAAGGAGCATAAGGTTTCAAAGAAAGGCCTGGAGGAGGAGGAGGAAGCAGAAGAAGATAAGGAAGAGAAGTCGAAGGTTGCA
>CAXAMN010021362.1:902612-976460 GCA_963970005.1 Durusdinium trenchii
TCGAAGGTTGCAAAGAGAAGCAAGAAGACGGAAGATGGTTCTACAAAGCCCAAGACAACTAAGTTCCAGGGAACTGACAAGAAACCGAAGAATGGCAGCAAGAAAGATGAGAAAGAGGAGGACGAGGATGAGAAGAAGATGGCAAAGGTAACCAAGAAGAGTACCAAGGTTGGTGCACAGGGCAGCAAGAAGAACAATGAAGATGAGGATGGTGAGGATGAAGCGAAGGCCCAAAAGAAAAGGGCAAAGAAGCGGGACGAAGACGAGGATGAGACAGAGAAACCAAAGAGCAGCAAGATCAGAAAGACTGAGAAGAACTCAGCTGCAAAGACCAAGCAGAAGAACAATAAGAAGACCAAAGAGGATGATTCTGATGAAGAGGCTGAGGAGGAGGAAGAGATGCAGAAGGTTGCAAAGAAAGGCAAGAAGAGGGCCAAGAACAGGGCCAGCGCCAAGACAGGTCGAAAGGACAAGTCAGAAAAAGGTGAGGATGAATCTGAGGATGACAGTGGCAGTGAGCAAGAGGATGAGGACAGCAATGAAGAAGACGAGACCAAGCCAAGGAAGCGGAGAAATTCTGGAAAGCCATCCAAGGCTGATCAAAACAAATCAAAACATATTGAAACCTTCCAACCTATCCCAACTAGTAGTTGGGTGGGGGATATCACAAATTAAAGTGTCTCTTTGAAAACCTGTCGGCTTGAAAAAACTCAGAGTCTGTAGTCAAGTTGTTTGAATGTGGCCATCCAACCTGACAGGGCGACCTGATGAGAGATGACTACCACAAGTTCATCAAAGACACGATGGCCGCCCTGCGAGAGGAAAACCCTGAACAGAGTGGCAGGGAGATTCTGCAGTCAGCCAGGATGAAGCCTGGGCCTCAAACATAGTTGTTTTTTTGCAAATTAAGCCCACTATCATTTGAGCTAGTCTTCAATCAAACCCATGACTCCATGACACAAATCCCACGAAGCCCTGACCACCGTTGATCCCAGGTGGAAGGTCTCCGAGATCCGAGCTAACAGCATCCGGAACATGACGCCCACGCAGCGGAGCCGAAGACGCCTCCAGAGTGCGTGAGTAAGTTCTTTTGGAGTGGTTCAGGGGTCTGCAACAGCACCATGCTGGAAGTTTGGTCATGTTTTGAATACATAACCCGAAAGTCAAAATGAACGGTCACGGAAGAGTTTTGAATACCGTTGGCAAAGATTCTAGTCGGCTGGTGCTTGTGCAATTCTGGGGCTAGCTGGCTGAGCCTGACAGTTGCGTAGCCTCATGGTGTGACCCGCAGCTGCAGAACAGCCCTCAATCTTGTTGCTGGACAGTGAGAACACTGTCTCATAGATATGGACATGACTATGGACATGAACTCCGGGAAAAGTTCGTGTGATGTGCTCAGGTTTTTCTTGTTCATCTCACTCCAAACTCCGAAGAGTCGTTGAACATGTCAAAACCATGTAAGTGCATGTCAAAACCCGACGAGTACACACATGTGCAGGTGAATATGGCTATGTGAAGACCTGTGCTTGGACAAATGATTTGGACCATGTGATTTTAGAGATGCCAAACGAGAGCGGGAAAGGAACGACAGACTCTGACATGTCTTCACTTCGATCACTCCTCCATGAGATGGAAGAAGAAGATGTTGTGGATTGCACTCTGAATGGCCATGAGTGTGCTCGTGCTCCTGCCTGCGGTGACACCGCATCGATGCCTGAAAGCTTGGTCCTCAGTTCAGGTTCAGTGCTGACAACCTCTTCTCTGGTACCTCCCACTTATGTGAAAACATCACTTAGCTGGAACTCGAACTTGTTGCCTAGCTTCATTGCCAGGTGCAGATTACTTTGTCATCAAGCCAAAGCCTACACCGATCTACTTCCAATGGACGCCCCCCCAGCCAGACAAGCTCATGCAAATATGCATCGGTTGCAAATTTGTTTACGGAGAAGGTGCCTGAGCATATTTCCATGAAATGAAAGCAAAACCACATGGTAACATCAAGGTGAAGCATGTCCCATACTTGTAGCTGCGCTAGGCTCTGGAGGCTTCACGAATGCTTTATCCTGTATGGCGCATAGCCTACCTCAAGCAAGCGAATGTGCCTTTGATGCAATGTCCAGTCATGTCATGTCATTCTCCTTTGCCAACCCAATGGCCCCATGATTTGAGGAGCTCATGCCGAGATGCTTGGTAGAAAGAAAACAAATCGAATCATTTCCTGATCAAATGAAGCACGTGTTACAGTCACGCGTGTTCTGTGTGCTTGATGTGCATTTGGCCTTTCAATCTCAACAGCCCTAACCTGACCAAGGAAAACCATTATATTTCTTGAGAGGGTCAAACGAGTTGGCTATGGTCGCTGATCAAGCTATCCGCTTGATTTGAAGGGTTTTGGATGATGCTGGTGTCCATCAGGCGCTCTGAAGGTTTATGTTCAGAACGTTCATGTAACTTTAGTTGCTTTATGGAATCTGTAGCTGAGCAACAAACACTTGTTTTTACTTTGTGTCAGCCTGGTGCACCGAAAAGAGCTACACTGTAGGGAGGGAAGGCAAGCCCCTTCTCACGAGCTGCGCACAGCTTAGGGCCAGACTCAAGCAAAAGGCAGCAGCGTTGGGAGTGCATCTTGAGAACTAGAAAAGTTAAGAAGTTGAAGATGTTTCAATTTGGAGATGTCTTCAACAAATCCTCAAGTCGAGTCATTGAATGTCATTGAAAAATCACTACCACAAGTGGTCTAAGTGGTTGTGATTGATGTAGCAATGTAGTAAGTGCTCTACATTTGGACAAGTCTTGCCATCTTGTAATGAATCCACTGATCAAACACACAGCTTCAGAAGAACGAGCTCTGTTGTAGGTTTGCTCTCTCTCTCTCTCTTCCAAGGTCGTGCGTCATCATCTTCAATGGGTGATCCAAAGGACAAAGGACCATCAATTATCAACGAACTTTACGGGTTTTACGAAATGGTTTTACGAAATAGATCGAAATAGTAGTTGGGAAAGGGTTTCACGAAAGGGTTTCACGAAAGGGTTTCACGAAAGGGTTTTACATGGGTTTTACGAATTTCACGAACTTTCTGGAATGCCGGCTGCCGGGTGCCGGGTGCCGGGTGCCGGGTGCCGGGTGCCGAGTGCCGGGTGCCGGGTGCCGGGTGCCGGGTGCAGTGTTCCTTTTGTACTTAGTGATTTAATTCGATTTCAGTTGTTTGGTCTAAAGGTTTTGGACATGTTCTTGCAAAAAGATTGGAAGGAATGGAGTGATTGAAACAAAAATATCTAGATCACTCAAAAGATGAACAGGCAGCCTTTTGGCTCCAAATTGTTGCAGGATCTGAGCAAAGCCGAGTTGGTGCTTCTGGAAGGTGCAGGGCTGCTCGCTTACCGTGGGTTGGGCACTGTGGGTTGACCTGTGGTGCATTGCGGTACCAATAGTATTGATGGATTTGAGCAGCTCTGTTGAGTTTAGCATTATGTCTTTGGCACTATTTGGAGGCCCAGGCATATCGCAGGAACATTTACAGTATATCACAGTTCTTCAAATCCTTCCGCATTGTAACATCACACCAGTTGAGCATCCATATCACTACTAAACTTATTAGAATAAAGAGTAGCTAATCAAACACTTCGCCTTCAGCAATGGCTGGTAATGCAAAGACCCGTCGGGTAAAATACTTGGATCAGCTGGTGCCAACATCCGGCAAAGAGCGCAGGGCAGCTTTGCAAAAACTCTATGAGAAGTCCAGAATCTTGCATATGCAAAATAAGCAATCTTGTTTGCTCGGGTTTCCGGCTTTCAAGCCTTCTTTTGAAAAATCCTGGAGTCAGGGAAACACCCAAACTTTGAAGGGAGTGCAATTTTGTTGGTTGCATTGTTTGTGTAAGGACGTGACAAAAAGCTAAAAAACAAAGAGTTACGACAACACCAGCAGCAGATTCTTGCTGAAGCTATTCCTGCAGGGGGTGGAGCTGGGCCTGCAGGGGGTGGAGCTGGGCCTTCTATGGCTTTGGTTTCTTCCGGGCCTACCAAGCAGGGGTTGAGCTTGGTTCACGAGGGCAAGTCTTGCCATTTGTGTTACAAAATGGAGGAGCAGTACGTTCATGAACTCTATGCTGTGCGTGGCTGGGCTCTGTTTTGTTCACATTTTGGCTTTTGAGATCAGTGCTGAAAAAACTTTTAGTGTGGGACACCTCTGCTTTCAACATCGAACCATTAGAACATCTCTGAGGTCAACAGGTGATGGATTTGGAGCGCCAGGTGAAAAGGAAGGACATCGAGATTGCATCTCTAAAGGAGAAACTTCCTAGAAACCTTAATGGCCTTAATGTTTGTGCTCGTAGGAAGCTCTTCTGACTGAATAAAAGTCAGGTGATGGCAAGCTTTTCAGGGGATCGAAAAAGTTGGTCCGCAAGTTCAGAGGGGTTTTCAGGGGTTGGAAAATGGCTGGCTCTTTAACTGTCCTGTCTGCCAGGTGCTGTTGCGACAAGACTTCGCACTGAGCTGGATTGGATGGAAAAAGTCATGAGTGGATGGAGGGTGGATGTTTAATAGCCTATTGCGAGCCGCTACCAGCATCAACCTTAGGACCCAAGTGTAATGTTATATCACTCGAATGCAAGGAAATAGCCTTATATATATAAGTACCAGCACCTTCAAAGGGGTCTCCTGGCTGGAAGCCCCAGCCCACTACGATCAGGGACCTCCAGCCAGGACACCCCTTCAAGGTCCAGGTACTATAATTAGGATATTATTATCCTTTTTCTGGGTATAGGAGATAAAATTTGGAAAAGGTTTGAAATGGTCCTAGATCGATGCATATACTTGCTGACCCAAAGGCCCCAAGATCACCCGTGGCTTCTAGCAAAGCAAACTCAGCACAACAAACTCTTCTTGTTACACGTGGTCTCTTTCTATGAAAAGATGTGAAAACCGAAAACCATTGTCACATTGAAACTCGATTGCATCAACTTTCTACACCTGGACCTCTAACTACATATGTCTTGCACACCAAAAATGCTCATTCAGTCTCGGTCGAAATCACCCCCGCCGTCAAGGATGGCAGGAACGCCGCCGCTCTTGGAGATGCTCGTGACCAGATCCTCCTGTGCGGAAGCGCGTCTCCACGGCCGTGCTCGTCGTGCCCAAAGGGATGTCAAACAAGGAAACCACTGGCTGGGAAGTCCAGCAAACCGGGGCGCTTGAAGAAGTCCGCATCTTTTCTGGACACGTGGATGAAATTGAGAACGTGTATCCACACGATTCCACATGGTTCCACATCTAAATATATCGACCAGGCCCCAACTCTACAAGTCACCGGACTCATGATTCTTCGGATTCATTCTTGGACCCTGAGCGCGCAGTGGGGACATGGAAGCCATCTGGACCTGTCATGTGTGCGCCGGACGCTCTGTGGCGGCGGTCGTTCCAGTCGTTGCGAGGCGGTGGGCGAGGCCTGAGAGTCAAAGAGTCCGTGAGTTTAGGGGTTCGTCTTACCGTCCGGAGCATGTTTTAGTATACGGATTTGGGATTGTACACTACAAAACCACGTCGGGCGTTTGTTGAAATGCTCTTGGAAGGTTGGGAAGGAGACAGGGCGTCTGCATGTCAGAGCGATGATCCGTGGAGTTCACACACTTCTTCCCAGTGGAGGAGCCCAAATGCCATTTAGGTGGAGTGGCATTATGTGACCAATTGAGTTGCTCCCTGCTGTTGGATTGCAAAGCTGGGGTCATTGATGCCTGTTCCAGTTCCATGTTTCTTGATATGACACCCATGGGTGGGCCAAGCAGCCAGACAAACATCACTCTGTTAAAAGAAATAAAACATCTCAATTCAAAGCTCGAGTTGCAAAAACACATCCAAATATATCCAAACTGCCCACTTGTGCTGTTTGTCAGACCAGGCGAGGTTCATGTCAAAGTTGAAGCTAGTTTATTATTTAAGACCTGCATCCTATGACCCGCATCCTATGAAAAAAGAGCACTCCTGGTTCCCAGTGTCTGACATCGTGTCTCTCCAAGCTAGGCAAAGAAAAGAAGGGCGGCTCAAGCTGCATTTCTAGAATCATCTTGAATCATCCCTAGTCTCCAACAGCTCCTCCCCCGTGGTCCACATCCACGACGTCCCCTCCTGCGCCAGTGGAGGTACCTCGCTGCGCCCGCAGAAGTTCAAGGCCTCTGGGCCGAGCATCCCCCGCTGCGCCGCGCCGCGCAGGACCTCTGCACGGCACAGAATGAGGGCGGCACCGGTGAGGGCGGCGGAGTTCCGGGGACGAGGACGATCTCGGGGGGTGCAGGACTCGAATCGAACAGAGTGAGAGCCTGGAGCGTTCTCCACTTTCTTCCAGGACCTTGCAGGGAGTGTCATCTGCATCATGTGGCTCATGGGGGTCAAAAGTGAGAAGATGAAGGTCCTCCGAGATCCTAACGTGAGGCCAAACCGGAAAGTCGGCGATGGCTTGAAGGAACACCGGCAAAAATTGGACACCACAGAGAGATGGCTGTTTTCAGTTCTAGAGTTTCTTTTTGATTCTTCTCAGGCGTTTCTAGAAGGAACACCAGGAACAGTTCTTTGAAGGAAAACAAGAGGGAACTTTGAATTGACAAAGGAAAGGACGTAAAATGGTGTGTGTATCACGTCGTTCCTGGCCTTTTTCCCCAGTCTGACCACAGCGCGTACCGAGCTGAGCTCCTACGTTCCGAAGGAAGCGCTGTGCCCCGGGCCGTTTGGAAAGGTGGAGGGTCACAGCGCCTTCGACCCAAAAAAACCATCAAAACCCTGTTGAAGTCTGTTGAAGCCTCTTGTCTGTCGTGCCTTTGATGGCATCTACAGTAATTTTTACAACTTGCTTCCAATTCTTGCAGAGGCGCAGGAATAAGGTCAACTACATAAAACAAAGCTTGATAGTTGGGAAGGAAGGATCTTTCACTTTGATCACTTTTGATTCTGATTCTCTGATGTTCCAAACCTGTATCAGAAAACACCAGCTAAACACCTGTATCCGAAAGACGAAGGCCCTGGATTCCCAAAAAAAGAAAAACGAACACAATGGAGCCGCCCGCGTTCACGCACGGCGCGCGCCTTCGCGCACGGCGCGAAAACAGGCAGGGATGGTGTTCGTATGTGTTCGTGCTTGAAAGAAGACACCCTTACCGCCCTTACGGCAACCCTTTCCAGCCGTGGCCGTGAAAACGGCGGTCCAAGAGGCTGCGCTCAAACAGGCCACGCCCAAGGTGAGCACGTCCACCTCCGCCTGCTGCCGCCTCGCGTCGGAGCGGAAGCGACGTGCCGTGGCGGGAGCGCCGCGCGCGACCGCGGCGCGCGGAGTCCGCGGTTGGGTTCGACCGGAGGAGGAAAAAGGCGCCGGTTCTAGAAGTGAGTGAGGGTCAAAACGGTTCGAAGAGCATGTATATACAGCAGCAAATCGAAGGCTAAAAGGCTTGGTGTTCAGAGATGATGCTGTAATTTTAGGACATGTGCATAACATTGCATGACGACACATTTAGGAAACTGGACAAGTCACTTGGCCATCCATGCCGAAGGCTAATAGTAAGATGGGCTCTGGTCCCATGACATTGCCCTGCATGGGAAACAGGTACCAGATATGCGGTGTACTTGGTTGTACACTTGGGGGATATCCCCTCCCATAAACCAACCAACCACTGGTCAAAGGCCATTGCTCGACCTTGACCGGAGGTCCTAGCTCTCACAGAAGGAGGCACCGACTCTTCTCTTTCGGCCAAAGGGCATCACATCAACAACGGATTCAATCAGGCCCTGCTGCAGGGCACGATCCTCGGTGCTGTGATGTGCTTTGGCAGCGCCATTCAGGCACGAGGAGTGCGGAACGTCAAACGGATGGTGGAAGGATTCCAGGACAGAGCATGGGAGCGGATGTTTTCTCATGAAGAAAAGTTTTACAGTATATAGACCTATGCAAGTGAACTTAGTTGTGCAGCTGCAAACTCATTGCACAAGCAACCTTGCAGAAAAGAATCAGGGTGTCTCATAGCTTACGACCTTGGGTCTCGGAGCATACGATGTCCTCCTGTACCGAGACTTCACAACATCCTGTACCAAGACTTTTCACACCCCCACACAGGTATTCTCTGAGCAGTTTTTGTTGAAGACAATATAGAAGAACCATTTAGATCATGCGCCCCCCCCCCATGTCGTTTTTGCTTTTCGCATGTGGAGGGACTGGTCGAAGGGGCCTTGGGATGGGTAGGTGGACTGGCTCTTTGCACCAGGTACTTCCTAGTGTAGTGGCCGGTACTTTGTGGGAGGGTCCGTTTTTCAGGAGACACCCTCATTGGAACCCTGCAGCCACTTGCAGGTGGGACTATCAAATCTCTTGAGATATCTGAGGCACCCTACAAGCTAAGTATATAAATGCCATGGAGTATCGTGGACTATTCCAGGCACCAACTCCCTGAAGCAAAAGTATGCATCAAAGATTCATGAAGGACGACATGTGCTTCCAGGAAAGCTTTCAGGAGCCTGGCAATCAGGTCACGCAGGCACCCGACGTGCGCTCGGTCTTGAAACAGGCCTTGGAGAACAAATCTCTTATCTCATCATAT
This sequence comes from Durusdinium trenchii, assembly GCA_963970005.1. Lineage (NCBI taxonomy): Eukaryota > Dinophyceae > Suessiales > Symbiodiniaceae > Durusdinium > Durusdinium trenchii. Next base: position 911,193 of record CAXAMN010021362.1, read on the forward strand.
CTCCCACCAAAAAAGCCATGAACAAGCTTGAGGGAGAGTTCACAAAATCCAGAGAAAGAAGGATGGTGAGTGTCTCAAGTACCTCACTCAAGCATGTACACTCTGACAACACATTACGAAGTGCATGGCATGGACCCAATTAACGACTTTCCCTCTACAAATAGGTGTTTTTCCACTCCCATGTTCGGAGTTGGAGGGTACTTCAATTCAGGGAAATAATAAACAAATATACAAATATTTATATAACCTATCAGGTCAAAACTTGTCCGTCCAGGTGCAAATGAAGCTCCGGCTACTGGGAGACAGGTACCCGCACCTGTGAACGGTGCCGGTTGTGGGAGAAGTGCCTGTCAAGCCAAGTAAAGTTTCCTCCATTTGAGTCCTGGGCATTGTAACCCCCGAACAAAAAGGGATCCAAAGATATTCTAAATTCTTCAAGCCACCTGGTTTCAGCCTGAAACCAACGAAATGCAATCGAAATGTGGGTTATTCGCCTTCAATATGCGAAAACATGTCTTCGACATGATCTCTTTTTGATGATGCCCGCAACAAAACTTCATGTGATGCCATCGCATGGAGAACCACCTCAGCAAAATCCCTGTAGGCACCCACCCGGCGTCCTGGAGAGCTTCAGTCAAGACACCCACCCCATCCCACCCCCAAACCGCCGCGGACGAAGAAAGAGAAAGGGAAAAGAGGTGCATTGAAAAGAGAAACCCGAAATGTCCTGAAACAATGAAACGAGGTGGAAACAACAGCGAAATGAACTTCCTTTCAAGAGCCAACAACGGGGTTCCGAAACCACCACGGGCGAAAGGAGTGGCACCACGGTTTCCAGCCCGAAGTGGACGAGCGGTTCGTCTCGACACGCGGCGCCTCAGCGAGCGCAGCACCAAGGGTTGTTCACCACCCTGGAGGCACTTCAGCACCGTGATGAGCTCATGGACCTGAGAACACCGGGACCTGGACATGATCGGATGTCTGGAAGACCGAACGGAAGACGGAATCGACAGGAACCGCCCAGGGTGGCAAACGCCCTCACCCACACATCCCACACGCACACCGCCCCCCAAAAAACGGGCGATTGCTGGCCCACCGGGGCGCATCATCTGTCTGCAACTGGTCCAAGTGATTCTGCAGCAGTTGAACGCTGAAGCGAAACCGTCGCTGCTCCAAGGCCTCCCAAATCGCTGGAGACTCGACCTGCACCTGCTTTATCTGTCCATGGATCCATGTGTCCGGCATCATGCATCCTTCGGAAGGAGGTCCACTTCAGATGATTTCAGTGTGATCTTGAGTGAACAAAGCAAAATTCGATTCAGAATCTGAAAAGTGCAGAGAGAAAAACCGGCAAAAGCCGAATGTCCTTGTGAACCAGAATTGCCGGTGTATGTAGTCTTCAGACCTGCGGATATTTTGATAGAGAGTCTTAGAGAGTCTTGAAAGAAACACCATGGTTGGTGGGTTTCTTTTGACATGGTAGCACTTGTTTCCCCAAACATGCAAGTTTTTTTCCCAGTATTTGTTTGGTTGTAACCGCTGGCCGAGTTGTTGCAGAGAAGATAGGGGGACTTGCAACAAATTTCATCATCTTCTCCTCTGTCAGTCACTATAGAGAGTTTGGGGACCTTTGGGGACCCACCCACCGGAACGATCATAGACCTTCCAAGAAGGAAAACCAGCACAACCAGTCAGACAGTCACACCCACATGCCATGAGCCCCACCCAGCCTTGTGACTCTCCCCATTCTCCACACGGTTCGGTCCAGTGCATTCCCTGGTTGGTCATGTAGAATCTGGATGATATTTCAACCTATTTCAAGCTATTTCAAGCCTGAAGAGCCACTTTACCATCCAAAAATTCTGGCCAGAGAATTCTGGGGGAGAAGTATTCATCTTTCATCTCCCTTCATCTCCCTTGACCTGGCGTCCCTCTTGGACCTCATGTCCCTCTTGACCTCGCGCCCGTGGACGCTGCGCCCGGCCTCGGGGCTCAAACGGAGCTGCTTCACCGTGCCGCTGGGGAGACCTCCGGCGCCTCCGGCCGCGACGCCCTTGGCCTTTCCTCGGCAGTGAAGTAGAAACACACGGCAGCTGCCGCAAACAGGCTGACGCAAACAGCGAGCTGCTGAAGCAAAGCAGCTGCTTTTCAGGCAGATCTTCTGGAAAACGGTGGCAGCGAAATTTCCAGTTCCACACATCATTGGGGGGCCGAACTTGGAGGGTAGGGAGGTGCCCAGCTGCTTCACTTAGGGATGGAACTCTTGATATGTATTGGTACTGCGGCACCCATGGATGCACTCTCCAACGAGTCCGACAAAAAAGTGGATCACCAGCGGATCTGAAAATGTTGCCTTCCCCCCCAAAAAAAAACAGCAAGACACTACGAATTCTGAGTCTAACAGAATCTACAACATGGAACAAATATTAAATATGACAAAAACATACAGTGAAACAGAACAAAAGAAAAGGAAAACAAAAAACAACACGTTCCCCTCCCCCCCCAACCACCCCCTCTCTCCAGATCTCCATCTCGTGCATCCCAAGGTGCTCAGGATGCCCTTCACCGGCGCCAGGATCCGGTGCTTGGGGTCGCCACCTGGCGGGCCAGGAAGTTGAAGAAGAAAAAGTTTGGACATGGGAAGTAGATGGAAATGGGAAGTTAAAACTAGCTATATACTATACGAAGGTTGTTTACTATAGTTAATTATAGTTCTTAATTATGTGTGTCTTTTGGACGGGTGCATGTTGTTTTTTTGATGCACGCACTGTACGCATGGTTGGTGACAAAGAACGCTCAGCGTCTCATGGAAGATAGGGGGTGCCCAGAACATCCACTCACTGGATGGGCCGGCCGACGTTTGGAACTCCTGGATAAAAAACATTTCTTATTATTGATTAGTTATGTTTTTTTTCCAAACTACAGCAGTTTCGAACAAAACACATGATATGTTAGGAGCAAGGAGCTTTAAATCAACAGATTTAGATCAACAATTGAACTGGGTCTGTATTAAGTTCGGGAAACCTTCCACAGACTCGCTGAAAGAAGGACAATAGACTAAAACCCATTGGTTTCGCGTTTCCCTATTGACATACACACCCAACGATGATCAAAATCAGATCTCTCTGGTGGTCACCAGCACTGGGAGACTGGAGACTGATCAGATCGCTGGACAAGCGCGGCTTGCGCAGCGCTGGAACTTGCGCCCGGTAAGGTCCTTATGGTGGATAACATACCTGGATCTTCAAACGGCACAAGTTTTTGCCGGAGGCATTTTTTAGTGAAAAGACGCCGTAATCAAAAAAAATGCCGTTTTATGGGTTGTACAAAATCCATGGATGGGGAAAGACGCCGTTTGGACGCCCAAAGACGCCGTTTGGATGCTTAAAGACGCCGTTTCTTTTTGCTTTCTGCCGGCGTGCGCCTCGTCACAACAAAAAACGCCGTCTTTGGAAAAAGACGCCGTAACGGCATTTTTTCCTGAAACGGCAATTATTTGTGCCATTTCGAAGATCCAGGACCAACATGGAATATATGAATCAATCAATCTGATCAAATATGATCAACTTCGGAAATGTCTTGGTTGCAGCTAATTGCCCTTGGCCAATCCATGTACCACGTCTCCCAGCTCACTAGCTCGCCTTGAAGCAGTTCTTGATTCACGTCCTCGGAGATCAACCTCGGCCGTCACGCAGCTGCCGTCACAGCAGGTTGGCCTTTCCGACCGGCGGCCGGGTGCACACCTGACTGGCTGAGGTTTACCGCGCAAGAACATCCCAAGTGCGAAGAACAATTCCTTAAAACATGATATACATTGATTGATATCCTTTTTAATATCCTCATCCCCTTCCCATCCGGACATTCCCTCTGCATCCATCACATGCGCACAAGCTGCTGTAGCTGGCAACCGCCCTCGCGTGCAGCCAAAGGATCGCGCGTTTGCGCGGCCCCGCGTGCCAGAATCGCCAGCGCGCTGTCCAGGTTGATGTCCCCTCACGTCAGTGGCTGGCAAAGGAATTGTATCGTTCGTTAGTTTATTCTTCCGAGCGGTTCCCGGGAAAAAGGAAAGTTTAACCTTTTTGCATCCAGTAGGCCAGTAGGATTTGAGTGAAGCGTCGTCAATCCCAAAATGGTGAAAGCAGGTGGTCTGACAAATGCTCTCCTGGCCTTAAGGTCGTTCCTTTGTTAAGGTCAGGCTTCAGTCCTTTCACCCAACTTCTAGGCATGTGCTTGGTTCTCTTCGCTGTGAGGCGTCTTTTATGCGCCCATTGTAATACCTCTTGTGATGCTAGTCAAGCTTAATAAAATACCTAGCACTTCTAGCACCACCAGGCTCTGCCTTGCAACAAGAAAGAAAATGCATATGCTGAGATTGCCAAGTTTCTTGCTGGTGCCAATCTATTGCTTTGCTGCACAGCAAAGCCTTCCTTATAGATGCCTGAAACTTGGGCCCTCCTTCCTCTTCCACCTCCTCTTCCACCTCCTCTTCCACCTCCTCTTCCACCTGCTCACTTGATGTTCAACATCGAATGTTCCATTTCCTCCAATGTTCCTTCCTTCTTTGCCCGTCCGGCCGTCCGCCTTTCGGACCGATGCGGGTGTTCCCCCCACCGAGCGGCGCATGGAGTTGGTGCGCTCCAGGCGTTGCGGCACCAGCCCGGCGCGCTCGAAGTCGCTCCGGTCCAGCCTCGGTGCTGCTGGAAGATGTTGGAAGGAACGGATGAAAAGGAAAGGCCAGCACAAGATCTGTGGAAGACTTGATCTTTTTTCCGGCTGATTCTCTTCTATAGGATGTGTATCTGTATGCGTGTGGGATTGGATGTCTTAAGAAATTGGGTCGCTGCAGGCAATCGGAGTTGCAAAACTCCTCCACCAGCCCGCCAACAGGCCCGGACAGGGAATTGTTCGGCCTGTGTGGGCTCATTGGAATCTTTGCGTGAATCCTAGAGCATGTCATCATGAACATGTTTAATGTTCATGTAAATCCAAAAAACCTTCACCAATCTTGCAGTATTGCCCATCTTGCCCAAGCCGATCGATGTCAGGCTTCGGACAGAAAACGGTTAATCCCAATTTGTGAAAGAGCTGTTTTCTTCCGCTGCGCAAGAAAGAAACCGCTGGCGTCTCCAGATCAAGTCTCAGTCACGCCAAGATGATGTTGAAAATTCACCCCCCCCCGTTTGAGGCCATCGCTCGTAGCTCCGCTGGTCGTGGCAAGTTACTCGGCCGCGTCTCCAGGTTCTCACCGGTTCTCGTCAATCGTCTCCTTCATCTGGCCCTGGAGAGCCTTTCCAGAGCAGCGGTGGGTCGTCGTTCAAAGAAGTGTCAAGCCTCGGGCACAAAGCCTTTGCCGCGGGGCCATGCTTAGCCCCAGTCGTCGTTTCCAAAGCGCTGCCACTGTTCCAGCCTTCAACACGCCTCAACGCCCTACAAAGAAGCTTGCACGTTCGCAGAACACACCAAGGGGAGAGTGCAATTCGTGATCAAATCGTTCTCTGCCGTTCTGTCATGCGGGCAGCTTCCTTACTGGCCATCTCCAAAGCGCTGGCTCCACGGACTGCTGTTCACACAAGAACTCTGAGGGGCAGTCGTCAAAGAAGATGGAGTCTCGTCTGCACACATCCGGCAAAGAAAGGCTCCCAAACAGTCCTCTGATCAAGATGGACAAACATCACTCACATCACTCAAACTTGATGGGAGTCCCCACCTCGAAAGCAACACAAACAAACAAACAAACCGTTGGAGTCTCAATCCGTGTCTTCTTCAATCCACGGACCGACAAAGACATCTTTATCTTGTTCTTCTCGCGCAGATCGCATCGCATCTCTGACCGGACCAGAAATCCCTCGCCGGTCCTTCACCACTTCATCTCATGTGCCACAAAGTCCCGCTCTAGATTGGCGTGGATCCTTGGAGCTCCGCCACGGCCCGGCTGAGCAGGGAGCGCCAACAGCACGAGCCCCACATTGGGAGGGAGCCCCATGCTCGGTTCCCTGTGAAAGAGGTGGCATTGGAGTTCAGAGGGGTTCAATTTTGATGTTCAAGGAAAAAAGGTCAATCTTTTGTCCAAGTGAGAGGAAACAACACAGCATCTCACCGTGGATCCTTGAAACCCATACCCGGTACCCCCAAAAAGATGTCCAGTCAGCAAAAAGAGCGGGCAAAAAGCTTGGTCTTTCATGAAAGCACTCATCCTCCTTCGAAACCATTCAGGTCCAATCATGTCCTTTGATGTCCAGTCCTGAAAGTTCTGGACATGATCTTTTCAAGGCGACCGTTGTCACCAGCTGGATGCATTCAAGATCATTCGAACATTTGCAATCTAGGTGACTTTCGCTGTGGAATGAACAACATCAGAGATCATCAGAGTGAATTTTTCGAGTGAACAGTGCAGCCATAGCGTCACGCAGACTGCCCCCTTGTTCTCAAAGCGCCCTCCGTAGCTGGCGGCGCTAAAGACGGAGATCCACTCGTAAGCGCCGACGCTGAGGCGCTCGTAGCCCTCCAGGGAGACGCGCTGAGAGCAGATGAAGGTGTCCAGCCCGTTCTGAGCGAGAAAAGTCTGGAGAACCTCAGAAGCTACGACCAAAAGCGCTCTCTGCGGTGCTGAGCGGTTGGAGGCCAAACGTTTTGGGTGTGGATGGTTGACTTCGTGATTGTGTTGCGACTGGTGGCGTTCTCACCTCATGAAGTCAAACTGATGCGACTGGTTCGACAAGCATGGCTAGCTTGGTCTTGGATCATCTAGCCGTTCATCAGGTGAATCATCTACGGGTAGAATCGGGTAGAACCAAGGACAGCCAACGATCATCTAGTACTAGTTGAATCGTCATTTAGTGAATCAGGTGTCCGCTCGTAGGTGGTTGAGGATGACCCACCTCAAATCGAGTGTGTACTTTTCTTACCTTGAAAGCATCAACGGAGAATGGTAGCAGCCATGTTGATCGTGTGTTGGGATCTACTGACCAGTGCTGACCCATTGAAGCCGTCTGTCTCACTGAGGTGAGCCTGACGGCCCTGACGGCGTCCCATGGGAATTCAAAATTTCCCCGATCGCACAATTCATGGGACCAGCTCGGAAAGGTGGACTCACCTCAAAAGGTGGTTTCTTCAAGTCTGGGTGGGCGGGAAAGCGACTCCCGAAAGCATTCTCGCGGAGCGGACTTCTTTGGACAAGACGTTCGTATCCCAAAGGCCCCAGTTGGATCCAGGTAGGAAAGATTCCAAATTGCTGCAGCTTAGAGTCGCAGTATACATTCTTCCCCAGACGACAGGATTGGTCATTGCATGGTAGCTCTAGAATTTAGAGCCAGAACTTCCCACCCGACCCAGTTCTCCTACCAGTGTGCCTGGGTGGTTGGCGATAGGTCGAAGTACATTTGAGTGGTGGCGATAGGTGGTCTCCTACCTACCTGCGTTGGGTAGTTGATGTCGCCGATCCATGGCTCTCTCAGGTTTGACACGTGCTGAAACCAACACGACTCGGTTCATGCGGTGAGCTGCGATTCTTTTGGATGAAAAATGCAAGCTGTTTCGATAGAAAACAAACAATCGGCATGGGCCGCACTGTCTCGACTGTGGCCTTTTTGCCCAACCGAACAAAGGGAATTTGGGGCGTGTCGGGTAGTCCTTTGGACACCCATAAGAAAGTGTCTCTTCTTGGCCTTTCATTCAATTCTGCCTTTTGTTGTTCAGCCTCTATAGCTGGCGAATCACCATCCCGCTACTCCCAATATGCTTTCCCTGCTGGCAGAGTGCGTCGGAGCCAAATTCAGCTTGATCGCCCACCGCCTGCAAGCAGCAGAGCGAGAAATGCCAGCAGAAGTAGTTCGGTTGGCTCATGGACTGTGCCAACTGTGCCTTCTCTTGGACCTGTTGTCACTCTCCTTCAGCTTTTGTGGAACATTGAAGGTTAACTACCAAGCTTTCCACCTGTTGACATATCCCTGTCTCCTCATGGTGAGGAGAACATCGCAGACACGCTGGTCGTACGACGTAAAAGACCCTAAAGAAACTAATTAGAGAGTGAAACCGAACGGCCTCAAGCACAACACAAGGACAAGGGAAAAGCCCAAGTAGAAAGGCTCTGGCAACAACCTTCCATCAAGATGTTCGCGAATCTTTCAAGCTCGGTGGAGGAAATGAGAGGACGTGCTCCAAAAATAGCGCCCTTGGGTAATGCTCGTCCACATTTGTAAGCCTCCGTGGAGCAATATAAGCCGGGGACAATCGTCTGACCCTGTTGGACTTGAGTGGGGCGTCCCCAATCCCATCAAGTTTGGGAAAAGGTGATCCACTTTTCCTGTGTGGGTCGTAGACCTCTAGGCTTTTTGGCACCGGCCTTGGAGAGGACAAGTTAACCTAGGGCATATCATCGCTTGATCTTCAAGTTGAGGGGATTTTCTACGTTGTTTCATGTTGCAAAGATTCACCAACACCTTGCGGTCATGATGCCGAAACAGTAACGGCCCGGCGGTGAAAGATCACGCGTCAAGCAACACGCAAGAGCAATCTTGAACAAGAAACATCAGCAGTTTCTGAGTTTGTGCCCCACGTGCAAACTCCAAACCAAACCCTGGATTTGCTTAATCAGGAAGACGGGAAAAAAGACATATTCCTCAGGTTTGGGGATTCACCCAAAGAGAAAATTGAAAATCACCTGAACTCAAAACCAGGAAGCCTAAGCTATTTACCCGTGGACAACCTGAGCCAACCAAATGCAGCTAATGGACGCACAAAGCCACCCAAGCCGCCATTTCAACGTTCCAAATCCAACGTACCACTTCAACCGTGCACTCCTACGAACACGACCCCAAACTGGAAAAAACCAAGACGTTTTTCTCCCAGCTTCCCCACCACCCGACCCGACCTCATCGACCTCATCCTTCCATCCTTCGATCATCGGGTTGAAGTTCGACCACAGCAAGTCACTCAACAGCGTTCCGGGCAGCACGTCCACCGGGCGTGACACGTCCAGCTGCTCCAGACGTTCCAAGCGCGGGGAGAGGCCTCTCCAGTGCACCGGAGGCAAAGCATATCACGACTCGAGCACAGGGCAGAATCCAGAGCCTAGGAGCCTTATATAGAACTCCTTGAAGAAAAAGAACAAAACTATACAAAACTCCTTGGAAATTGGAAACTTCCCAGGAACCTGCGACATCAGGTTGGTCAAAGGTGCCAGCAACCCTCCTTCCTAACAATAGCATCTTTGGCACCTGAGGAGACGCAGAAGATCCGCGCCCGTGCCAGACATGCACACAGGGGCATGCAGCGGAAGACCTCGATGAAGGCTTTCCTGCAGAAAAAGCGGCGTCCGATCGCCGCCGTTGATTTCTGCAGGAAGGTCAGGGACTTAAGGAACCTCCCTTCTGCAGTAGCTTGTGTCAGGGTCATCCGATGGAAAACATGGCCTGCCCGAAGAATCCTTCAGCCCCGGCCAGGGGTCGGACCTTCTCCATTTTTGCAGGGAAAATGGACCCGATACCTGCCACCCTTTCCATTGCTTCCGGCCCGGGGATCCTTAGAACGAACAATGCCTCACCATGTGTTTCTCGATATCAACCTCGCTGGGGTCCTGAACCCAGGGTGTTGGAAAGGGGTTCAGCACCGTCAACCCATGGGCGCCGGAAGTGTCGGAGGGAAACCGGTCAATCTTGTGGCGGACATGGGAACGTTGAGATGAGTAGTCAACAAGATCCATGGTTTGCTATGGCTCGCCATGGTCACTCAAGGAACTCAAGGAAGCAGGGGGGTGCCGACCCACACCTTTTTTGTCCAATCCTCGGACCCTTATACCGGTATACCTTTAAAATCTTTAAATCTCTCAAATCAAAGCGTCCAAGTCTTGATGTTGAACTTCCGCTGGCACTCCTGACAGTCATTTCTTTGGCAGGCATCTAATTATGCAGTCAGCAGAATACCAAAAAAACATCAGCCATTTGAGGGGCTGTGCAGCCCTCCCTTCTCATCCTTCTCCCTCAACCAATCCCTTACTTATCTTATTTTAAAAGATCTGGTCGCTTGGAAGTTTCACCCTGGGGCGACCAAATCCCTAACACTTCATGGCGTCACCTCGCAGCACTTCGACCGCGTCTGTCCACTGAAATGTTGAACCTCCAAAGGACCAGTACCAATGAGATCCTGATTGTAAATGACCTCTATAGTTGATCCTGGTTGTAGATGACCTATAGTATCCTATAGTATCACATAAGAAGGCACTTGACTTGGAAGGTACCAAAACCCCCCGATAGTGCGTCCACCAGCCGGACCGGTGACCATGTCTGTCCATCGGAGACTCTCATTGGATCTCATGGGTCTCCTTTGGGTGGAAAGTCTGCCCCAGTTGGAGCTCTTGGAGCTCACCGGGCAAAAAACCATCCATCGATCCCCAGGTTTCTTGGGCAAAACATGGCAAGACACCCAGCTGCTTTCAGGGGCTTTCAAACACACACGAAACGAATCATCCGAACACCATCAATACGGATCATCTGAAGAAGCGCGAGGAACGGATCGACGCACCAGATCGGTCGATCAACTCCTGTGGAGTCGTTGGTTCCTTTGAACAGGTTGACCGACCGGTCGAAAAAGAGTTTCTCCGTCGAGGCGAATTCAGGGATCCCCAAGTTGTTCAGTCTCAGAAGAATCCCCAAAGCTTTGAGCAACAGAGCTTGAAGGACCCCAGTTCGACTATCAGTTGGGTATCCCAGGTGACGGGTCCTATTTACCATCACTTGGTTGCTCTCTGCTCTCTTTGTTCACTTCACCAGACTTCGGAGGCACGACTTCGCTCTGATGACCATTCGTGTATATGGCAGTCCGTGTTCCACGGCCACAGAGCTGGTTAAGCATGTTCCTAATTCAACGAAATGGCCAAAGTGGCCTGAGTGATCACCCAATGAAAAATGCTGCGCGAGATCGGGCTGCGCTCTGTGTCCCGTCTTCTCTCCTCGTAAAAGCCATAGGACCGCGAGATGCTGGCATCCTCGTGCTTTCCGCGCAAGATGAAGACCTCCTGGGGCCATAAGTACTTGCAGAGCAGTAGCAGCGTGAAGGTCTCAAGGGAGCTCTTCCTGTCAATTTCGACACCGGTTGAATCCCAGCAACGAAGTACTGAGCAGTATCACACATAAATTTGAACATTCATACAGAAAATCTCGCCTGGAATGGACCAGAAAATCCCCACACTTGGGTCACTGACATGAAATTTGATCATCCCTTTCTAGTTCTGGTTCTGGTATATACCTGGACTATCCTGTTGGGGTGTCCTGTCTGAAGATCCGTAAGTGGGCGTCCGGGCACCGTCCGGGCACCGTCCACCCCAGACACTCGGGTCCACACGTCCGCACCTCTCGAGGCCGGACGACCCGTTCAGTCACGTTCGACCCAACACGTCACGTGTGAAAACACCTTGTTCACCGCCACTCCCTAGGCCTAGGGCTCCAACCACTCATATCCTCAGGTTCCGTGGTTAGACCCCCCTGTCATCCACCCCAACCATCCTCTCAGGTGGTTGGAGCCCTATAAGGACTATAGAAGTTATAGCAATACACTCCGTGAAAGAATCATGGAGGTGAATGGCACCATCCAATCCATGTGACTCAGGAACGCAGGACCAAGGTCCCGAACGTCGGACCATCCCAATCGAGCGGGACGCGTGTGGGGCGGAGTCGATCGTGGTCTGGAGATGCCAAGGCGTTCGCCGTTTTGGGCCTGGCTGAGTAGACACCAAGACTTGTAGGATAGTCAATTGGAGACACCAACTGGATGGTCCAGGTATAATACATTGCATTGACCCCTGAACGAAGCACTCTCCAAGTGAATCGGCAAATATATGACCGTTCCAAACAGCTGTTGTCTGAGGCCATTTGTCCGACATGTCCCAATCACTGGAGACCAATTCGCAGCACGTTCGCATTTCAAGCGTCCCCAGATGGACATAGTTCCCCAGAAACAAATACCGTGAGGAAGGCGGATCGCCGCAGGTGTCGAAGATCAATGTCAACTGCTTCAACGAACCTGCCAGATTCCCCGCTAGGCACAGCGGCGGCTCAAGCTCCAAGAGCAAGGGCTCCTGCAGTGTTTGTGGTGAAAGGGCTATTTTGAAGAGTTGAAAAAGGTCAGGTGACTCTGCTCTGGAGTTGAGACCATGGTCACTCTAGGCCCGCTTTGCACCTCGTGGACAAACAGTCATCGTTGACCACACCGAGTCTGCCAAAGATCAGCTTTTCCCAAAGAAACACCGGGGAGCTCTACCTGTGTCTTTCGGATTGAGCCATGGTCGACCAGCGTGGGTCACGTTGGTCAGGTCAGCGGTGCAGGCCAGCGGTCAGGTCGATCGCGTCGATCGCAGGGTACCGCGAGGTGATCGACGACTTGATTTCACTCAGACGCGACTAATGGGACTGCCATATATGCCTACATTGAGTGGTTGACCTGGGGTCAATGTAGGCATATATTATATATATATATATTGCATATATACATGGAGTGTCTGGGTCATGTAAGATATGGAAGGCCATGCGAGACCTTGGCACAAAGGGGGGTCATATGGCTGTGGGTCAAGCCGGGGGAGTTTTCTGCTTGACCACCCAAAATGAACAGAATAGACTACCTGGCGCTCCGGGTTTTGAACCACAGCCATATGGTATTGTTATCTACTTCCGTGTGACACTGTTCGTCGGAGTGCAAGGGTACTTTGATTGAAATTTGGACCATCCAGATCGACGAGTTAGAGAACAGGACAACGAGCAAACGAAGCGAAACAAGAAAAGGAACCTACAAAGGCTCGAGCTTCGGGAAAATCGTTCTAAATCCTTTTTGGGACTTTCACACCTTCTGTGGGCGACGCCCGCTAGTGCCAGAAGCTACAAAATCAATGACCCAGCAGCAGTGGCAAATGTCAATCCCTCCTTGGAGGCCAGATATCCATCTTGTAGGTCTGCACTTCACTGCACTTTGTTCAAGAGGTCCTGACCCCCTGTTCCTCAGCCTCCCAGAATCGGTCTTAGTTCCAAACCTACAGGAAACTGGTGTGAAAAAAACCTGGTTTCCTGTAGCCTGCCCCTTGCCAATTCCTAGATGAACCGGACCACATCGAGGTCCTCTCCTTCAGAAAGACCTCCCGCATCACACTGCAGAGGGTCTTCAATCCCTGCAGCTCTAAGCCAGCGGCAGCGAAGGACTTGCCTGGCCGTGCATGGCGGAGCTTGGTGTAGTACTCGCTGGCAATGGTGCGGAAGCTGTTCCAAACCTCATGTGCCGGCTGTGCCAGCCACTACCAGTAGGTCATCCAGTGATTTGTTCATAACAACACCACCTGTGGGGACGCTGGAGGTGGTCGTCCTCCATTGCCATTCTCATGGTGGAATCCTCGTGTTTCTTCCTTCGGATGGCTGTGGGCAACGGTCTAGTCCATGTGGAGCTTGTAGCATGTTGCATGACTCTTTTCTCAACAAGTTTATATACTCTCTGAGAAAGACTCGCATGGAAGTGGTCTCATGGTCTTCCTCTTCCAGTCGCAACTCTTCCACTTCCTGAAAACCACCGTGATGCACGAGGACTGTCCCCATTGGCCTTCGACTTCCAAAAGACACACCCTACACTATTTGGCAATCTTCAGAAAACGGACACCCCATTGGATGGTCCAGGTGGGTGGACTCTTGATGAGCAAAAAATAGGCTTGAAAAGCACCTCTTCATGCTATATAGAGGTTGAAATGTCATCCATAAGAGTCTACATTACTCACCCACTCAACCACTTCAACCATGGTCCAAGGCACCACTTGAAGCTCCAATGACTTCAACCCGAGGTCCTTCAACTGCCGCGCATCGTGCAAAACCCCCAGCGTCTCGTGCGTCAGCTGCATCAGTTCCACCACCGCGTCAGGTGAAGCCGTGGCACGTGTCCACTCGGCCTGAGCAGCGATCCTGAGAAGATGAGGGGGGTCATCTCAGCAGGTGCGGAAGGTTCCCATATGGAGGAAGTTCGGTTGGTCTTTATGTTATACCCAGATCTTCAGTCCGGCACTTTTTTCCGCCCAAAGGAGGATCCAGGTATTGATATACTCATTAGTACGATATTACGATGTGTATGAGTCTGTGTCCTCCCTTCTTTCAGAGTATGTCCATGAACAGGAACTCTTGAAGAACTGAAGTGAACACACCACCTATCCTTCCAAGAGGCCAACTCCTTTTGCAGCAGGCAAGGAGGTCTTTTGAGGGGTGCATGTTCCATTTCAAGAAGATTGAACCCTCAAACACGTGAAATGAAGGTCTATTCCGCTTCCGTTCGCGAAGTCAAGAAGGCTGCACCCAAAACACATGCCTTTGAACAAAACCATACAGTCTGCCTTTGCCGCCCCTTCACCTTCACCTTGCTTATCTCTACCGAAGTCATCCGAATCTCATCCCTTCGCCTCCCGTCCCGTCCCGTGGCTCTCGCCGTGGCTCTCGCGCTTCAGCCACCGCACGGTGCTCTCGCCCGGGCACTCCACCGTCGCCACGCGCTCGCCGCCCATGGTCCACACCGCCACGGCCACGGGAGCCGCCATGGCGACGGCGCCAAACGATCGGTGGGGCCAACACGGCACCGAAACTTCTTTGTGAGGAGGGATGAAGACGAGTATGAGTAAGACCTTTAAGAGGTTGGCTAGGTAAATCCCAAGTGGTGGATACCCCCCCCACTGGGTGGAGCAAATCTTCTTGCTATAGCCGAGATCTGTTGGAAGATCCGTTCAGCCGGTCTGGTGCTCCTGCCGCGTTCACCCCGGTGCGAACGACGTCTTCGCCGAAGCGCACCGAAAGACCAAGGGCGAAGGGTCTAGCGATGTCTGGGGACCTGAATTTTGGGAACGTACTTGTAATTATGGTTCTGAATTAGAGTCTTCGGAACAATCATTTCTTATACTATAATTTCGGGACCATACTAATTATGATAGTCTTTGGACTTCTATAGGGAGAAGAAAACCTTCTTTCGGAATGGGTCCTCTGTCCTTTCGTTCTCGTTTCAGCCTTGGTGTCAAGTGGGATGCAGTTTTTTTTCATGTCAATTCTCAGTGGAGAGCGATCGTTCAGATCCATGATTTCCCCATAGGTTCCACTCCACCAAACACTCTGAACCGCAATGAATCCAGTACACTGATCCGTAGTTCTTTAAAATCACCATCTAAATCACAGCACCTCACTCACACTACCAGGGTCGTCCTGTCGGGTGTCCGATGGAAGCCAGTAGGGCAGTCTATTGGAGACCCCGACAGTCCTGGTACGCTTCTCCCTCAGTTTCCGAGGACCATCCTGTCGCTTCAGCTGTTCAATTCAACCAGGCTGTTCCCAGCAGCTCGTGGGGTATCCCGAGCAGCTCCCCCCCACGCTCGACGCGGCGCCGGCAGCTCATCCACTGGTCGGTTATGGTCAAGTCGACGAATCAAACCCACCCCAATTTGGGATGGTAAAACCCAAAAACCCATGTAAAACCTCTCCATCATGATGGATCCGGATCCCATCTACTATTCATCAACCATGTACCTGAGCTAGCTCACCCCAGCTACACCTGCCCCAAGCCCCCACAACTTCCTGGCGAGGAGCCCCAATGCCACATCCTCCAAGTCCGCCTCCTCCGCCACCAGTGCCGCTCGTCGGGCCGCCGCTTCCTGAGGGTCCCCAAGATCGAAGAGTGCCAGGGCCTGGGTGGTGAAGGGAGACCCCGAATCAACTCTAAGGAGCTATACCCTAGGCTTCCAACAACCATTAATAGGCTGAAACCCGAATCAACTAAGGATTCTAATTCTACACTACAAAAACCAGGTCAATTATTTTTTTTAAGGGTCTTGGAAGTCTAGGGTATATATTATAATATTAACTATATAGACAGCCCTGGTGGAGGAATTGGTTTTTTTGAGATTGGTACTTTCCCCCACGAGTTCGGAGTCATCCATTTTGGAAGCTTTTTTGGAAGCTTGTGATGGATTCGTTGCTGGAAGTCTCTGCAAAAGAGTGTGCGGATCTTTCTGTGGACTCAAACGCGGAGTCGCTTTGGCTGGGAGTTCAAATGAGTTGAAGGACCGACACACTCACGCCATCTCACGCCCACCATCAGAGCCATAATATGAGCCATAGGATCCATACGCCGCAAGTCTCACAGCACAAAATCTCATCTTCCAAAGATCCCAAGAGCCCCAAGAGTTGTTTAAAACATGTATATTCTCAATCTTCTTTCAACTTTCCTTTTTGCACATGTCATATGTCCTATAGGGGCATCTTCTCCACATCTTTTCTCCAAAACTCCCCCAAACCCGCCCCGCCCCATCCAACCACGCGGCCCCCCCGCCTGCGAGGCGCTGGAGCTGTGCCGCGCCTCGCGGAGCCGCAGCTCGGCGCGGCTGAACTCGCCGCCGCCCTCCTCGGCGCCCCGGCGACAGCGGTTGGACGCGCGGCCCCACGTGGTCGGACGCGCGCGGAGACGTGGGGTGTTTGAATAAGGGGGACCAATGAGGGAGAAGTTGGGCGGGCGCATGCCACAAGGTCCGCCAAAAACAAAAGGAGCTTTTGAAGTTCTTCCACCATTGCCACCATTCAATCGGATGAAGAGAAGGCATAGAACCCGGAAGGCAAGTGAATCAAAAAGACTTCCCATGACTGAAGACGAGGACGAAAAACCTGTTTCCAACGAACGGTCCGCGCGTGTCCAGCCGACCCGGTGCCATGGCCACCCGGTTTCAACCGCACGGTTTCAACGGCGAGAGCATCGGGAGACCTCCCAGTCAACGACCTGCTGAAAGAAGTCAAAATGGACCAGTGCCAGTCTATCCATTGGATCAGGGTGCCTGCCTAAAATACACACCCGCCATGTCTGGCGCCGAGGTGCAGCGCCGCCGCCGAGGCTTTGTGCCACCTGCTGCAGACGTTGCTGCTCCTTCTGTTCCTGTTCCTGCGTAGAGCCCCGGAATTCCAGGTCCTGCAGTGGTCGTGTGGCTGTAGGGTCACGTCGATTCAGTGGGGTGACCATCTATCAAAGCTTTTCTCGTTCCAGCCAAGAATAGGTTCCAGAAAGTTTCATGGATCTAATCTGATATGAAACGACAGAAACTCCCCAAGGTTGTTGCTGCTTTGGCCAGAAAAGAATTCTGTTGGGCGAACCTATTTGATGACTTTGATGAATTTTGACACATGTCCGAAGGTCCGACCAAGTGATCCTAAATAAAACAGCGTTGACGGTCTCATATGGGTTTCTTTCTCAATGAGAATCCTTGTGGAGAAATCCCTTTCTACAAAACACTCGTCTGCTGTGCCAATCAGATCGATCAGCATTCCTTGGGAAAAAGTTCAGATTCCCGGTTCCGCAGACGTGCGGGAAGGACAGTCGGACGGCAGAGGTCCGGGAAGGAACGTGGAGACACAAATCCCTAAGATCATGACCTCCCAGGTAGTCTAGTCTCTTCACTCAAGGATCGAACCAATTTATGCCGGTATCATGACCAAAGGCACATGTGAACAGCCAGGTCATCTCCTCCTCTTTATGTATGCCGTGTTGTGATTCTTGTGATCTGCCGTTTAGCACGGGGTGTCCTTGAAAATCAATAACATTAATGCTGCCACAATTCAGGGCCCCCCCCAAAACAAAATACAGTTGTTTTTCGCCGAAAAGAATCTTGGGTCTGCTGACCCGCCCAAATGTCTTGCTCTCTGGATACCCACTTCAGCCATTTCAGCCACGGTCATGTCGCTCCCACTTCAATGAAAATGCATCTCCCCTCCTTCATTGCTGCTCGCAGCGCTGCGCGCAGCTGTTCCTTGGCCTTTCGAGTGAAAAAACAGTGCCGCAGAGGGTGTTGTCCGATGGTTTTGTGGTTCCTCTTTTGGAGACGATCTTGAATTTGTCGCAGCGTTGGTTTGCATGGAAGGTACCAAAGGGGCAATGTTCACACGCATGGCGCGAGATTTCGCCCTACCTGGATGGAGTCTTCAAAATAACAATCATGGGAGCAGGCTGGAAAATTCCATCAGGATCATCAGGACTGATTGGGACTTTAAAACAACGAGTTTCAATCGCTGGTGAATTCAACATACAATTCAAATATATTTCAATATGTTGAGATACTGCTTCGTAACCCTCAACTTCAACCTTTCTTCCTGGACTCAACACAGTGCAAACTCTGCTTCCAACATGTGCCAATACCTGGGACCCTTTTCGAGGGACTGGTCGGATGGTGAACGGAGGGTTGGGATAGTGACAGTGACCTCTCCAGGCAGCTTCCATGGCCAAACAAAGAGCCACTTGCCGCAAAAAAACAGGTGCTTCCGTCGTGCCCAACACGGCCTCCTCGTGCGCTTGTCGCTTGTAGCGAACCGGGCCCAAGCCCCAGCGGAAGCAGATGGGTATCTCCACCTTCCACGTGGCCGCCTGGCACCCGATCGCTCCAGTTTGGGGGAGGCCGACACGCCGACCCCCACCAGTTGGTTGGGCTCGAATCGAGCGCCCCAAGAAGGCCAGGGACGGTCCGACTGATCGCATTCGATGTATGTGCATGTTGAAATTCCGGAGAACTGCGAGACGTATGTATATTTGGCGGTCATGCAAGATGTAGACCAGAGGACTGCTCTAGGTAGCTTGTCCTTGAGCAGTTCTTGTATGTTCTGGTCGTAGACTGGGTTCTTCTGAAAGGGAGGAGAAAGGACGCAACTTAACCCAATCCTTGGAAAACCATGTGCTTTCACCACTGATGTTCACCCACAAAAACTAGTTCTCCTTGACTAGCCGGAGTCAATTCCTAGCCTGGCTCCATGAAGGAATCCTTTTCAATCCTGCCCAGGAAAGAGTCACAGCCTCGCTGACTGCCTGCTGGTCTGAGAAAGCAACCTTCGAGTTGGAGAGTTCGAAAAAAACCACTCAAACAGCATCCAGTGGTTTAGTTGTCCTCCTCATCAGATTTTATGCATGAATATCTTGAGAAGTCCAAATCGAAAAGTGCCACCATGTCTTTCTGGTTTCAAAGCTGGACCACTCACTGGACACCCCAAAGTGACAGCCCCTTTCGAACATGTCTTGCACATCGTTTCTGTCTAGTTTACCCAAGGTTTGGCCAACTATACCTCGCGATGTTCTTCCCACCCACACCCTTCGACGGACAACTGGCTCATAATGGTGTGTGTTGCCTCCTTCCAGTCATAGCGGTCGGCATCGTAGAAGGGGACCTCGATCATACCAGGCTGCAAAACGATGTGGGAGTGGTTCAAAACGGGCTTTATGGAAAGATTATCGGGTTGTGGGACTGTGGTCGATGTTGAGGCCACCATGCCGAACAAGGTTCTCTTCTTGCTGGATATAGAAAAACAAATCAACAAAGAACGCCATTCAGTGACTGCGCGCGAATTGCCTGGATTTGGTATGCCAGCAGTTGCAACAGTGATCTCTCTGATGCATATTAGCTATGCTGAAATTGCAATCTAAAAAGATGTGCATTATCAGCATCTCCTCAGCACGCAATTCTTCTCAGCGGAAGTCAGCGGGAGTCAGGGGTCCTTGAATCGAAATCATAATCAGGCGCTATCAAGATTGCTTAGTGCTTGTTTATTCAAAGCCATCAATGTCAAAAGCACCAGGTGACCTAACCATGATTCTAGCGGTCATCAACAGTCTTGTGTGGCCGTTCACTTCTCTTGGAGTGTCAACACCATGCAACCATGCAACACCTTTGGGCCGGTGTGAGGTGCCTGCGGTGAAGTACATAGGTTTTGGGGCCTCAACTTCCTAATGAGCCATGAGCTAAATCTCTGTGGCCAATATCAATTGTTTCTATCAACTACAAAAGGACTGGAGGCAAAAACCTGTCAACCCCTCAAAGCGATGCAAAAATTTGGATGCATGGAGTTGCATCCGCGCAGGAAATGGTCCAACTCAATTCATTTCGTCGGGAAGAGGACCATCACTTCCCTCCTTGCGACCCAGCAGCCACTGGTATGTTCCGTTGGGATGCCCAAGTGACCTCGGCCTTTTGCAGGGAATTCAGCGAAGGGGCAGGGCGTCCAATCGAGGGGTTTACCCTTCTGAGGTTGCTCGTGATATTTCAAGGAGAGAGATGCAAGATGCTGCAAGCAGGGAGTAGATCAAGACCTAGATGCTTCATGGGGTAGTCTCTGCTGGGGTGGGCTGGGTCGAGTTGGTGAACCAGTGCTGCTGATTTCCGTACTCCTTCTTCAACTCCAATGGGGAAGGTGAGTCAGGCGGTCTCTGGCTCTTGTCCTCGCATCCCGGCCTTGATGCCGGGGGGCGGCATCTCGCAGCCTTTGGTCATGTTGAGGATACAAACCTCACCCCACCAGCCCCACGTTTCGGGCGAGTTTCTCTCCGAAGCAGGCTGGCAGGTTGGCAGGTCGTGATGAGAGAAGATGTGATTCTAGACTTGGTGCCTGGTGTGATGTGTGTCTGAACATCTAGAACATGTCTTTAGAACCTCTGATGTGGAGGTCTGAACACACGTTCAGACATGTCATCTAGAACAAATGGTCTAGATATGTTGAGAGAACATGTCTGAAACCTCCAAATCATGTCAGATCCCTCCATCTCCTCTGTTTCATGTGATCTTCTGGGGATCTACGCATGGTCACCACCCGGTGTAGGGCGCGAGAAACGACAGAATGCTGGCTACACAGCTATACAGGCTATACAATCACCATATCAGCACGTTCTCATGATAAAAATACACACAAAAAACATATCAAACAATATGCCACCAAAGACATCAAACGACCATGGCAAATGCGACTGCAAATGCGCTTCCACCCAAGCAAAGCACCACCTTTCAGGGAACAAGGCCAAGCCGTGGTTCTTCGATCCAAAGTCTCATTTTGGAACGCTCACAAGATTCCACTTCGGAAGCATCCTTTGGAAACCCCCCTTACACCCTCCCCTCATCACTCATAGCTTTTGGTTTCCTTCCCTTTTCCGCACCTTGAAACCCCGCCCTCGGCACCTATTCCGCCGCCCACGGCAACCTCACGCCCAGGTGCTGCGACTTTGCTGTTCAAAATCGCCGCCCTCAGTTGCCTCTCCAAGCGCGAGCCCGCCTGCGACAACGCGGGTGTAGACGCATGGTGCACGTGTGGTTGGCGTGCGCGAAAATGGCGTTGTGTGGCGGAGAAGCCGGTGCTTCGGCCTTTTTCTTATGCATGTACCTCATTTGGACGATGTAGCATTATGGCACCTATACCCGTTCGTCTTCAAAGACAATTATATAAAAGAATGGTTGATGATTTTGTTATCTAGAATCCTCAGCAAAGCAATTGTTGTTTGGGAAAGACCAGTAAAACAATGGTGGTTGGAATTGGAATGCCAGGGTGTATGTGTATGTATATATATATATATAGAGAGAGAGACTCCATGCAGGTGGAAGACACGTTGGTCATGAGTGACTTCGAAACCAAGCAGCCAGTTTGTAATGGTAGTGACCCTGCTACACAATGCTACACAATGCTACAGACGCAAGCCACAGTCACACCAGCCTCCACTCACCTGCCAGAAAAAAGACTGAAACAACCAGAAACAAATGGTTGTTCCAAAATATGTTCCAATATGTCATGCCTTAAGATCAATCACTTAACTAGTACGTGGTTAGCAACTGTGGAGTTACATCCAGGCTTGTCTCGCTCGCGTCTGGGACGACGGAGTGGAAATCCGCTCGCTTCTGATGGCCTTCGGCAGCTCCGGCCCCAGCTGTGGGCGAGAGGAGATACAGCTCAGCTTCCTGATTCACCCAAATGTCGCAGCAAGTCCAACTTCCAAAAGAATCTTGGGATCACAGAGGAAAACAAAATAAATATATATGTATTATATAAAACAATCTATATATCTATATATTAGCCATGCGAATCATCCAGGTCTACCACATCTTGGGTGCGAGATGGTGTGTGCGTCCAAACCTGATGGTCACCGCGCGGAAGACGTGGTGGTCGTCATGTTCGGTGAGCTCTTTTCAGGCAGCCCACAGCTCTCTGCCTCTGCAATCTCTGCCAGCATTTCAGCTGGTATGAATCCAGGATTCAAGGCACTTTTTGCAGTTGATTCCAAAACCCCCTGGATGCCTTCAGGCATCTTTGCTCGATTCAATTCATCGGATTTGAATCCAGCATTACTTTTTGAGGCCGCGACCTGCACCGATTTCCGATTCCGGTCGGAAGACCAGTCCACATCTTCTTCCGTAGCAAGCTCACGATCGCACGACGGTCGACTCAGAGGGATCCAGTCGATGTCAAAACCCCAAGTCATGTTCGACCGCCACTTTTCCACGCGACCGCAGCGACCCAGAAGGAATGGCCAACTTTTGTCATGTTGAGGAGTGTGATTTTACGTTGCTGGTTGTGTCCAGTCGACGTGATGTTGATGTCGTATGTGCTGTCGACATTGATGTCTTTTGAATTGTCTGCTTCATGCACCTCCTCAGTCACTCCCACTCGACCCAAAGAACCTTCTTTCAGATGCTGCGCGTGCGCGCAGCGCCCACGCGAATCCCAATGAATCCGCTCAAAAACCTTTTCTTCGAGGCTCATCTCTGCACAGGCCTTCATGATCCAATCCTTGGAGAAAATCACGAGCCGTTGTGCTCAAGGCATTTTTCAAGTGAACCGAGCTTGTTGGAGGGGTCTCTCGCAGCAAAAAAGGGTCTTAAGGTCTTCATAAAGTCTATCTCCGGAAAATGAAGGGAGTTCAGTTTCTTTTCATTCCATCCAGATTCATGAAGTACAAGACACTTCTCCATGTGCAAACCATTCGGTGCAACAAAAAAACCATCAGTTCAGCATCAGTTCTCAGAATCATCTCTCCGGGCTTCACCTCCCCTTCACCTCCACCGGGTTGCTCTACGACTTACTACTCCCCGCTGTGAACCTCTGCCCAAGCAGCTCCGAAGAAAGGCGCGAAGTCCTCGGGCGCCAGCACCGGCGAGGCGCAGGTCACGCAGACCTCGCAGGTCGGGCAGCGGCCGCGTAGGTCAGGGCAGCGCGATGAGCGAGCGGAGGAGATAGGGAAGACAGGTGAGCTTAGGGGCATCTTACCTAATATGTAAACAAATATCTATATAGATATATGTGTACATGTATAGATATACAATTATATAGAGATTGTTGTATTATATATAAGTATATGAAATTGAAGGGTACCAGCAACTGGCAAGTTAGCTGGAATGTGTCCAGTTCTCAGTCGTTGAAGCTAAAGCACCAGTTGGATGGTCACAATGGAAGACACATGAAGACACTATAGCTTCATAGATCTTCATAGTATATACGCTGCTATCTCCAGTGAACCTTCTTTGGTGGTGATTTAAAAACAAAAAAACAAAAACAAACAATCTATCGACTCAGTTCAACACAACGACGTCGCAAAGATGGATGACCAAAAACTAAGTACTGTAACGGATAGATCGTCACTCATCTCTGCCCAGCCAGAAAGAATATAAAAAGTCCCAAATCAAACAGTTTTTGCCCGGCAAACGCTTTTTTCACTTGGAACATGACATGTAAAAAAGCAGCGGACTCTTCTCATTTTTCCGTCTGCACGGTTCTGCACGGACTGGTCCTCCGCTGCGCTTTCGATGCCGGATGCCGGCGGCCGGTGGAGGTCAGTGCAAGTCCGCGTTCATGAGCGACCTGGGCACCAGTATTGGTGTGAAACGTGGATATGCTTGTTGGGGAAACAAATAGGACGAGTTTCGCAGTTTTCAGGGGAGTCACCCAGTGAAGGAAAACTCGAACATCATCCGCCAACCGCGGAAACCACGACCTATGAATTATGAATTGCGGTTGTTCTGACCACAGGACCACAGTGCTTCATCTGTCATTTGCCTCGCAAGAGATCCGTGAACTCCTTCGTCATCTGGGCAGAAGACTCTACTATGAGTGATCTGTATAGATTGAACCCACCACCCAAACAAGGTCCTTGGCCCACCAAAACTGTTCCTAGGTCTTTTCCATCCAATAACCACCCCTGCCTATGTGGTGCTACTATACAATCTATATCATATGCGTATAGTGTATGTATATATATATATACACATTATATCATATATGTATATCAGCTTCGACGTAGCTTCACAAAAACATGTGGGATCTCCCTGTGCATGATCTCATGCCCGGTCTGGATTTCATCCTGGAGAAAGTCTGTCACGGATACGTATGCCTCAGCCCAGCTCCAAAGCAGTGTCCCTGCGGCACCCCGGACTTTGCAAGGTCTGGGAGGGTCCATGAAAGTCCCACCTGTTTGTGTGAAACATCTGACAAAGTCCGTCAGCCTTCTGCTGTTGGAACCCTTCAAATCCAAATCGGTGGGGGATGGACCAGCACAGAAGCTCACTCCTCCAGCCACCAAGCGTCCGTCATCTCCCGCGGCGTCCGCGGCGTGGGCGGGCTCGACTCCCCAGAGGCATCCACCTTTGGCTCCGCGTGGCCTGAGCCGATGGCGTTCGGAAGGGGGTCCCTATTGTACGGAACCATGTTCTTCTCAAGTGAAAACTCCCTCTCTCAATCTGTCTCTCTCTCTATATATATATATATGTATATATTCTCTCTATTTGTAAAATATATAGATATATACATATAATGAATTATAATGATATATAATATGGACATATGACATATGTGGACTACATACATGTTCACAAAGACCTGCAAAATACATCAGGTTCGTGTGCATTGCACTAAATGACCTTCCTAAGGTTCAGAGGCTTCTCAGCTTGTCATCTAGCCTTCCACCCACCCAACAATCCGCCCCTGTCTGGAGGGCAAAGGCGGACAAGCGGCGCTCCTACGCCTCAGAAAGGGCCATGAGCTGTTGCAACGCGGCTCCCAGTGCCATCTGCTTGGGCCTTGGGAGATCAAACCCGCATATGAGGAGGTAACTGAAGAATTGGGAAGCATCATATGCCCTGGATTCCCTGGATACTATATCCACATCTGAACCTGAGACATTTTCGAACATCCATGGGCTGCATTGGGAACTTGGACCTTCGCGGCGCTGGAAAATAAGCATCCTTGGCTCATCTATTCATCTGAGCGTCTCATTCAGATTCATGATGGCTTGCACAGCAGCTTCCTGGGCGTTTGCGCTGGCAGGACTCCTTGAAAAACTGTTCTGATTCTGCCATAGTGGGGCAGTCATACAGGCCAAACAGTCATTGAACACATGGGCAAATCTCCAAGACTAGGAGACTCGTTCGGAGGGGTCTCCACCGCAGCCAGCATCGGCGTTGTCGGCAACCCATCACCCACCTGCAGCACTGTTCGGATCCACCTCAGGCGCATAAAGCTGCAGCACATCCTGGGCTGAGCCGCACCGGTTGCCCCCAACGTGCTGACAACCCTAGACTCTATAGACCGTTTAGTATTCTGAATTGGTGACAAGCACGCAAACACGAATCAACGAGATTATTCTTGCCAGCCTCCTCCTTGTTGACTGGCCCTAGGACTGCTAGCAGCTTTAACTGAGTCCTACTTGAGCATCGTCGTGGGACTGCTAGAATGGCGCCATCTGCTAGGTCATCAAACTCCTCCACATCTGCATCGGGGCAACCTTGGCAACAAAATGCAATCAGCGATAATCAGCAACGGCAAAAAAAGGTCAGGCCACATACCGGGTTCTTCAAAAATACAAGCCATTCAGAAAGAGTTCATAAGGATCTTGAATCCCCCTATCCCCCTATTTCAATGTTGCTGATTGGGCTTCTGACATGAACTGACCTGAATGGATGTTGTTGTTTTCTTCTCCGAAGGCTGCCGATACCGAACTTCACGCGACAACATTGAAGTTGGGGGTGCACGGGTTCGGAAACGTGACGTGGAAAACTGCTTGTGATGATGATGGCTGTTTGTTGATGAAGAACCGGAACCCGGTATTACGGTATGTCCACGCATAGTTCAATCCCCTGCCATGGTGAGCAAAAGAAACAATGAATGAGTATGCTATAGGTGTCGGCTCTGTAGCTGATTAGGTGTCGGGGATTTTTTCACCAAGGGGTAAGCATTGATCCAATTAATCAATGCTCCTTCCAGCTCTTCGACTTCGCTTCTGGGCAAACATGAACGACCCCATGGCTCCACAAGCGATGCCGGTCGACAGTCAACACCATGATGACAACCATGTTGCCATCGAATCGAAGCCAAGTTTTAGGCGACAAACTCAGTTTTCGGGTCAAATGTCCATGGCAACAAGCACAAGAAACATCAACCAAAGCAAGCATACAGTAGACTTAACTACCGCCTTTGTGTCGATCTCTGCAATTGACCCATCTTCTTTAGGATGATCAATCTGCTAAGCCACTGCTACTACCCTACCTCCCCATTAGGCAATCCTTCAGCCGAGCTTCATCCCGGCAGTCACTGGCCCGCCAGCGCCAAGAAATGCGCCCCGTCATGGCAGGTGGCGCAAATATAGCCAGGGGCAGGTGTGATTCTCTGGGCGGAGTCGGAGTCAGGAACTCTCCCTCAAGGTTGTCAATGATTGGATGATGATGCGGAAGCAAGAATACTGTTTGTCCACCGGCCATTGTCAGTCCTATGCATGACTAGTGGTGACTTTACTTGGCACACTTCATGGAGCTTAAACAATGGGACCTGCAATTATGGCGACCATCAAGTCCATGCTTAAAATGCGATGTTCCCGAGCTATAGTCAAATGACAAATTCTATTCAGCTGTTTGGATTTCAGTTACTGCCACGGACTAGCATGAAGAGCCACGCAACTCGACAAACAAGTCACACGCTAAAGCCGCGGATGCTTGAGCGAGCACGTCAGAAATCATTATGAGTCATGAAGGGAAGCTGCAAGTTCCATGATCAAATGCATCTTCATCAGCTGACCCATCTGGAAGCGAACTTCTTCTCCACTCCATGCAAGCGAGCTGACGCACATCCCCAGCCGTCCCAAACAATGAGGAAAAGGATAACAAATTAATCAGGCCACACAATGTCTTATTGCACTATGTCTTATAACTGCATGTCCTCCTGAAACCCATGCTGTTGGCTGGTGAACGTGCTGGACCTGATCCACTAGCTGCTACGCCTTTGCGCTGCAGCGACTCAATTCAGGCATCGAAAAGACCGTGAAACTATATTTGGTTTTGAGATCCGATGTATACATGTCCACGATGTGGTCAACCCAGGTCCGCGGTAAAGAACCATAGATTCTCCGGATTCCAAGGCCCATCCTCCTTCCAGTCCTCTTCCAAATCCTTCAACGTCTCTTCCGACAGCTCTTGATCCGGCCAGGCCATCGGCTTCGCGCCCGGCCTCTTCGACCGTTCGGACAGCTCTTCCAGGTCGAAGCCTTCCTCACCACCACCACCCAACCCCCCCCACCGATTGAAGCGCACCTCTGCGGGGGCGGCGGCTCCGGTGCCGGAGGCCAAAGCAACTCGATCCCTGGTGACCGTCACCCGCCGCTCGGCCGGCGCCACCGCGTAGCGGCCCTCGAAAATGTACC
This sequence comes from Durusdinium trenchii, assembly GCA_963970005.1. NCBI lineage: Eukaryota > Dinophyceae > Suessiales > Symbiodiniaceae > Durusdinium > Durusdinium trenchii. The sequence goes on from CAXAMN010021362.1 coordinate 938,652, forward strand.
TGCGAGCGACCCGAACGGCGCGGGCGGAGAGCTCCGGGTCCTTCGACGCCTCGGAGGCGGCGAAGAACCAATCTTCCCGTCTCCGAAGAACGGCGCCGTTGCGGTGGAACAAAAAGAGCTCCTTCAGTCTTTCGAGTTTGCCATCGCTGCGCTTCACATCAGGCGGGTTGTGCCACCAAAGGAGGACATCCTCGGGGGGGCCAGGGACAAGTGGCAGGGAGAGGAACTTGGCGCAGCTGGGACTTCAGAATCTGGAACGCGGAAGGCCTCATGGGGTCGAACTTCAGGTCGTAGATTGGCGAGCGAGTGCTGTTTTGGCTGGTGTCCCACACGGAACTGGAGCGCATCTCGATCACCGTCTTTTTCTGTTCAGTTTCTGGAGCTGAAGGTTTGTTCGGAGATCGTGAAGGAGCTGAGACAGTGGGTTCTTCCGGAGGACTGGGCAGTTCAGTGGCACTGGTTTCCAAGGGTGGATCTTCTTGGTGTGAAGGGTTTTCTTCAAGCCCCCCTTGCTTGAATCTCTTGCACCAATTTGGTGGCCACTGCTGTATCAGATTCTGTATGGGCTTGTAGCTTCTGAAACTGGCCTTCTTTCAACTTGCATGTAGCCAAATGTGCCAGCCATCCATGTGGTAAAAGTTCATTGACCACAATCGCGGTCAACTGAGCCCGCGTGATGCTTTGGTACAAGCGGGCACGTGTTGCCAAGTCATGCGCATCACCTGTGCCAGAAGAAAACTCACAGGTGATGAACACTCAAAAAGTTGCATGATGCTGCAATGATTGGACTTCAAAATAATACAAAAAGAGTGAGAGCCCTTGTTGGAGCCGGAACAGCACAAAAAAACCGCCGCTTGCTCAAAGAAGTGCATTCTGGAAGATGGAGTTAAACAGCGTAAGGGTGCGCTTGTGCAGAAGGCTTCAGAGAGGATTCGTGAAGGGGACTGTATCATCAACTCTGATTTGATCTACAAGCATAAATTAATATATATATATATATATTATATGTATGTCATACTGTATTCTATATCTATATACATACATACATACATCCATACATCCATATTCACATACATCACATACATACATTACATTACATTACATTACATTACATTACATTATATATATATATTATGTATATGTAATACTGTATTCTATATCTATATACATACATACATATAATTACCATATTTGTTCAAGTTTCCTAGTCCCGAGGGCCTTTTGAGTTGATCTCGGCATCCATTCCAACAGCAATGATGATCAGCTGCTCTAATCCTTTCGCATTTTGGATGGAATCTATGATGATCTCTTCCTTGGAGTGTTCAACCGGATCCGACGATACAAGGTACGTCAAGTCCGACAAAGATTCCTCGAAGTTGATGAGGTCAAGACCTTTGGACAGTTTTCTGCGTGTAGCTTCTTCCTTGAGTTCCTTTTGCAAAGATGTCTGAAACTTGCTGAGGAAATCAAGGTCTGGCACAAGAATCGCGACGTTGTGGTGGAGGTTGAGACCTGGAAATGAAGACACTATATGCCGAAGAGATGATATTGTGTGCCTGCAGTAATCTTGGAATGGTGGCGACGAAGCTGCCCCTTCTCGGTCAAATAAAAAGCTCTTCAATGGCGGGCCATTGGCGCCTATCGAAGTCGCCTGCTCGGTTTCAGGACTCAGCTGAAAAGGCTTGGCACCCAATACCACTCTCTCGGTACTCCGGACGATCTCCGTCAAATAGACCACATGATAACGACCATAGTCCTCGAGGTCTCGGAAGTTCTGCTCCAATGCTGACGACTGAGACACATCAGAAAGTAGAATTCTCTGTTTCGATGTGCATAGTATCTCTCTCAGCAACCCTTGCTCAACACCTGGACAAAATATGTCATGAGATTCATCCACCACTGCAAGGACGAATCCCTGTTCAGTGGAGCTGATTTCTTCAAGCTGAAGCGTGTCAGAAATGCTCACCTTCATGAGGTTGCGGTAGGGCTTGTACATGAGTTTGAGCCGAGAAGACACAATGTCTTCCGCACCAAACCCGGGGTCCATCATGAGCAACCATCGCACAAAGTGCAAGCAAAGCGACTTGCAAGGGGCCACAAATACTACTTGTCCTTCCTCATGTTCAATCAAAGTCTTGAAAACCTTGTGAGCTGCAACGAAGGTTTTCCCGGCACCCGCAGCTGCTTTCAAGTGGATACTGTCAGACCCATCGAGCTGTGCGAGCTGCTCTTCTTGATGTCGGGTGAGCCTAGTAGAGCTCATCAGCATGTACTTATATGCTCTTACGAACTCCGCTTTGTCAACTTGAAGTTGCCAATAGTCAATCTTAGCATCCTGAACGACATCCTTGTCCGTCTCGTCGTTGAAGGCAGCTCTGTTGATTGCAACTTCAAAATCACCACAAAGCACATCGCTACACAGCCTTTGGAGAGCTGCAACATCCTGGCTTCTGATCTCAAAGGTCATGGCAGGGGTACCATTCCAAAGCCATTCCTGTCTGGGAGAATTCCCGATGGCAGCTTGACCTGTTGGGAGGCAATTGTTCAAAACCTTGACAAAATTCTGTTTTTTTCAGCTTCTCGTCAAGACCATCCATTTCGCCGTGGTCAAACCGGATTCGATCAGTTTCAAATGGTTCTTCATCTTGCTCCTGGACTGTCCATCGGAAGCGAGAATCTTGGTCTCCCTGTGGATCGAGATCTTGTTTGTCCTGGATGACTCCTCTCGTCCACTGGCCCTTACCTCCATTCTTACATCCATTCCAAGCCACAACCTTCTCTCCAAGAGGCAGCGAGCGATGAAGGAATTCCGTCACATCCATCTCCCGATAATCCCACCCCATGTGCTCAAGCGTCGCAACCTCCGCTTTCTGGGACCCTCCAAGGCCCCTGTTTGATGAGTCCGAATCCCACAAAGGCTTCTCAGGGTCCTTCAAGTCATCCATCGTCACCTTGCCCATCCCTTTCATACCTGGGTAATATACCACTACGGGTACTTGTCCTGCATCCACTCCTTTTTTCCATGAGCTTGTACCAAACCTTAGATGCGATTCAATTCCACCCCCCAAACCAAAGATTAAAGCTTCCACAAGGAAAGGAGTGCAGAAAAGACACATCGTACCACTTGCAACCCCAGGCTGGAACTGGATCTTCACCACTGTCTTCCCAACGTTTCGTGGCCTCAGCAACTCTCTCCCTGAAAACCTCCGGCTTGGCATCCTTCCGGACCAGTACGGCATTCATGGCATCCGCCGTTTCCTGTGCCTTTCTCATACGTTCCTCATCGTACGGTGGCCCGACTTGGTACAAGTAACCGAACCTCAGAATTCCATACGTTGGCCCATTGGCCCACCAAAAAAAGCTTTTCCAGAAAACATATTTTGGAGAAGGCACACGAACAAAAACAGGAACTCATAAACCGCACATCCAGGACACTGTTCAAAATTCCTGTTCGTGTGATTGCCTTTCCCATAGATGCGTCTACAATAGCATGGTGCCGTGGAGTCAAATGGGTCTGGAACATGTACGCCCAAACCTTCTTCTCGTGTGCAGCAATACACACAGGCCACGCTCTCCTCACTGTACTCACCATCATCTTTGACGAGTATGTACCAACCGTCTTTGAACTTTCCCGGATAGGATGCATAAATTAGTTGTGCTCCGTCTATGAAACGGCCCAGAAATGTAGCCTCCTCGATGTAGCGCAGCACTGAAGGGCCCTCTTTCATTGTGAACCGAAGGGATAAAACCGCCCTGGACCAGAATGACAAGATATTGATGGCTTTGCTTAGTGTCACCTTTGCTGTTGCATTGTCTCCTAAGGACTGGTAAGCTCTGCTAAGGCATATCAAAGTGAGGGCGGTTTCTGGATGATCTTCATTGTGCTTCTCAAAGATTTCCAAGGCCTTCTCAAGCAGCTGCTTCATCCCCTTGTAGTTCCCCGAAGCTCCGGCCCATGTGATATATCTTCTTGCCACATGCATCTCCGGATCTTGTCTCTCTTCCTCAAGCTTCCACATGCATTGTCCTAGCAGCTCCCAAGCCTTCTTCATCATCTTCTCAAGCCTGCTCTGCTCGTGCGATGATGCCAAAGGCTCTACATCCTCCTTGTTTGCCTCTGCTGGCGATCAAAAAGACAAAGCTTGATACACAAAACCAAACATGTAAATCAATTGATTAAACAATAACAACATCCGATTCAACCTCCCATTCCACTCACTTATGCATGACGGGATATCGAGATAGGGTGGGTGGTGACAGTCAAGATCAGGATGAATTCAACAATGGAATCAGGCCGGTGAGATGAAATCGCTGAACAGGGCGGGAGAGGGACAGCAATTAATATGACCTGTCACTGCATGCATTGCTTCAACGGCAGGTAGGGAAGAAGGGCAAGCAATTCAGCGGAGAAGGTGACGAGGGGTGAATCACATCCAATTAATTTCCTTGAGGAAGCGCAAATGTCAAGAAAATGAGATCCATTCGGCACGTGGTTTCCCACTCTATTGTTTCAGGTGGTTTATCCACCCCCCCTCAAGATAATGTCTACTGAAACTGCTGGATTAAGGCTGCTGTCAAATTGTTTAACACCGTTCAACATATTTCAACAAATGATAGTCTAGGACCTAGGATAAACATATAGAAATCCTTCAGAATTGCAAACTTGAAGATCATGCTTAGAGTTTTTACGGTTGATATATTTTCTGCAATTCCATTTAGCAAATCTCCTGTCTGTCCATTTTGGTTCTTTTTGAATTCTGTTCATGCCTTGTTATTCCCATTTTGAGGTCAAAGGCGACTGCTCAACAAACAAATGGCCACAGGCAGGGAACATTCACTGGTCAGCAGCCACATGGTGCAACAGATTCATTTGCAGGAAACAATCGAACTGAGACAAAAAGGGATGTGGGAAGCGACAGTGAAACGAGTGGAGGGAGTTGGAGGAGCACTTTCTTGAATCTGTTGTAAAACAAAGCAAACAAATTCAACATCTACAGTACCACATGCCAAACATACAATGTCTCATCCCACAAACCACTCTGACTATTTGCATGGCGCCTCAGCACCCTTCCTGTTCTATGTTTACACTGTGCCAATCGCACGCGCAGTGCCTTGCTTGCTCAAAACTCTGTTTCTGGTCATTCCTCCCAAATGCAGTTGCTGAATAGGGACTGCTACAGTATCCCATTCATCAGTCTCATTGAATGCTGCATGGCAAAGCATTTCTTCTGCCATCAATAGAATATACAGTATAAGTCTCACGGGAGCAAGCGAGTGCACATGGCAGCTGACATAATGCTGACATAGCAGAAAGTCACTTCAAAGGAAGATGGGCGAAAAGGAAGAGAGCAAGTGCGTCGCATGGACCGTGCAAAAAAAACAAGTAACGTACTTTTGGCAGCGATTGAAAACAGAAAACTATCCACAGGACGGGGCAGTTGCATTGCAGCGAAGCAACTGGGATGGGACTCAAGCTGATGAACATCATTAATCGCAAATAGTTGCTCAGGATTTGCAAGTCGAATTTGATGTCACAATGTGACAGTCGACGGTACATCCCCAAACAAAAAACAAACACAGCTACTTCGCTTCAACATCCCCAAGAGTCAAACAACTGCACAGTCGTTCGATGGCGAAAACTACAAAGAACACAAGTGTCCGGTCAGCTGAGACAGTTTTTACTCATCCGATCACTTTGCTGGTGCAAGCACAAATCTCAGCTATAGAGTTCACACGCAGGAGTCTGGATGTGCTGTTCAAATCAAAGCTCAAGTTTGGTCACAGGCCCACCTCTTCCATCCTTTTCTGCTTGGTCTCTTCCTCCAAGCTGGACGGGCCCTGATGCGTGGACCAACAGTCGTCGGAAGCGGAAGCCGAGCCTACCGGCCTACCGGTGGACCGGACCTACCGACCTACCGATGAGTCGAACCAAGACCTGCACCAAACACGCGCAAAGGATGTCTGGCACCCGTCCCGCATCGGCCTGACCCGCTCGTTCCGCTTCTCTGCAGGTCCCGACTCCTTCGAGTTCGGCGAGTGGGCCTGGGCCGGGGCGAGTTTTTCGCATACAACGGGCAAAGGGATGCAAGGTTATCTGAGTGGGCGGTGCGCTGTGGCAGCTAGAGGAGCTTGCCACTCAATAGTCAATAGTAGCAATCTACCAGGGGAATGAAAATAGTTGTGAGGTCTATTTATATACATCTATTTACAGCAGGCACAGTGACAGCAATACTGCAGTCTTAGCAGGATGACAGCACAGGCGTTGTCTTTCTACGCACTATGTAGTGTTTCATTGAAAGGCATGGCCGCATGGCGCACTGTGTAGTAGTTGACAGGCATGTGCACACCAGAAATGGACAGTGTTGGAAGTAAACGAACAATTGTACGGATAACGATGCACGTCTTTTTCCAATGAAGGCATATGCCATACATGGTGCTCATTGGCTAGCTTTCAGCATCAAAAAACTAACCATGCTGGCCCTTATGATCACCCACAGAACATCAGTCCATCAGCTGTCCCTTGGGCTCTATTCCATGATGCTCCAAGAGGCTTGTGAGCTCCACTTTTGTGATGTTCTGGGCTTCGCACGCCTGGGTCAGAAGGAGGACAATGAATAACATTTAAGCTGTTGTTCATTGGTTGTTCATGAGTGTGCTGATTCACAATCATCCTGCAAATCCAGGGTTTTGGGTACCTGGGTCAAAAGCTAGACAATGGACAAAGCGTTCTGATCCTCATCCTGCAAGCAGGAAACCTATACAGCCTATACATGCGAGTTCTTGGATTAGCAGTTCAAAGCCGCCTCCTGTGCCCGCCCACCATGGGGCAAACGTGGCAGGTGAAACAGAACGTTGGAAAACAATTTGCTAAAGATCAAGTTTCAGCAATGAAAGTCTGGACAATATCCCACAACAACACCCATGCGCTAAGCATATTCCATCATATTCTCACACAACACGTTTGAAACCAACACTTGGTGTGCCTTCGATGTAGTTGGGTGTTGGATTTGACGGAATTTCTACCCCAAACATGGCAAATAGATTGGTGAAAACAAGACACGCACACACTCGAGATATTGGTTATATTGCGTATTGAACTGATTGCCCGAAGCCAGAGCGAAAAAATTGCCTGGGTAAAACAGGTAGTAAAGCCAAGCAGTCTAGCCATATCGAAGATTTCAAACGTCCAACACTGTAGAATCCTCCAAGTTGCAGCTGTAAGTCGGTCAGGCTCATTAGCATTTTACTGCAGAGCCGAAGCCAAGAGAGGAATCTTGTTCTAGCTACACGCAGGGACCAATAGGAAGTTCTAAGTCAGAACGGGCAGGTACGTGGATTCTGCGTCATATCAGTGACGCATAACAGCCTCTTCGTTGGACTGCCACTGTTACAAGTTAGGCAGTTCCCCCGCTGCAAACCGAAATGGTCCCCTAAGATTCCAAGGGTTTCACAAACACGCCTCCCATAGAGGGAGGCCACAGGAAAGCAAAGGTTCAGACTAGTGTGCATGTGCGCGCGGAAAACAGACAAAAGGATGAGGACATGAAAAGAAGACAAGACAGACCGGACGTATGTGGTTTCAATGGAAGGAAACCAAGTGACCAGGAACAACCGATGAGCCAAACCTCCTTGAAACGGCCTGGGCGACCTGAAACCTGGGTTAAATGTGGATGCAAATGTGCGTGTACATGCTAAGCAGACCGATGTGTCCACAAAAGAAGGAAAGGAATGAGATGACAGGACAAGAAGGCGGAGAAGACCTGAAAAGAAAAAGGAAAGAAAGTGTGTGTGGAGAAGGGCCAAAAAACAACGAACCCAAACCTCATTAAGACAGACCTAGGTAAACCTAGCCTGGTGCACGCTGTGTGTGCACTTAAGGGTCCGACAGACCCCACTAGGCCTTGAGTAAACTTTGGCCGCTGCGGCCACCTCATGCCGTGCCAAAATGGCTGGCTACTCTAGTCCGCTTTGGACACGTTTTGGCTTGCCCGAAGGATGCCTGCTCAAGACCAATAAGTCATCAAGTCTTAATGGACGCTCTGCCAGGCTACTCTAGTCCCGGGCACGGGGATGGAGACAAACCCTTCCTCAGCAAGGCAACGGGGGGGGGGGCACTCCTCGGGCTCACCCCGGGCTGCACGAAGCCAGACACACTCTAGGTAATGGAGATATTGCGCACTGAACTGATCGCCCCAAGGTTGTGAAGAAGCCTAAATGAAAAAAATATCTGGGTAAAACAGGTCGTATGTAAAGCGGTCTAACCATCTCGAAGATTTCAAAGGTCCAACACGGTAGAACCCTCCAAGTTGCAGCTGTAAGTCGGTCAGGCTCATTAGCACTTTACTGCAGAGCCGAAGCCAAGAGAGGAATCTTGTTCTGGCTACACGTAGGGACCAATAGGAAGTTCCAAGTCAGAACGGGCAGGTACGTGGATTATGCGCCCAGAATCCATGACAGTGACTCGTAACACCCTCTTTGTTGGACCCTCTGCTGAAAACCGAAAAGGTTCCCTGTGATTCCAAGGGTTTCACACACACAATGTCTTCAAACTGATTGCCCTGCAACTGTTGCCAATTGGCTGCCAACCCGCAAAATCCTCTATATATAGTCCGGGGGTTGGAACACTGTAGCCCTGCCTGGTTGGCTTCTAGCTGCCGAACCTTTTCTGCAAGCTCTTCGAGCAACTGGGCCTTCAACGCTTCAAGGTCTTATCCGACACCGTCGTGACATGCATCGATCAAGTTGGAACTACACCACTGATCAGTTTCAACTGAAGTCAGCCAGCTGAACCAACACCCACTCTGATAGAAGTTCATGGGCGCAACTCGTTTGTGCAAATTGGCGCTGCATGAAAGTGTTTGATGTATTGTAGTTAGAGTGAAACATGGCTACGATAAAACGCCATGGTTGTGCAAAGAGATTTGGTCTTATCTAAAACGTCGAATTACGCTATCTGATTGGAATCCCAGCCAGGGATCTTCCAAAGAATACAGTTCCTTCCTTTAACATACATCGCTTGTGGAGCTAGCTGTGGCCGAAGCACAAACAGAAACACATGATGTACTGCTGCAAGCATTGAATTCAGGTAGGGGACGACCTTGAGTTGGGCCCAGATAGGCGTGCTCACACTGCACACCCTCCGCAGCGCCTGCTGATCTGCACGCTTCTCTGATGCAGCAAGGGCCTCGTGTAGTGAGGCGATCACGGCCTGCAGCTGATCAGCCGGGCGCATCATCTGCTCGCTCAAGATCCTCACTTCACATGAGGCTTGCGCTATCTGCATCGATGCCTTCTCCGTCATCTCTCCATCGTCTCTGCTCTGCAATGATGATGTCGGCACATCTTCCTTGTTCACCTCCACTGACGATCAACATAGCATCGTTGTTGCGATTGACAAGGCACAACAGGATACTGCAGGAAACACTGCCAGTGCATACCACGTTTTGCATGAATCAAAACGTTTGATTAGCAGTAGCCACGCTGCCACAAATTACCGCAGGGGGACGCTACAAGATGTAACTTACACTCTTCCATGATTTGGGACCTAAAAACTGTAGCGTTGCATCCATTGAAAAACAAAAAATGAAACACATGATTTTGCAGGCCCCCATGATATTTGACATTATTTGACTGAGATACCTGGGGGGCTTCAATTTGACCTAACATTTTCCTGCGGACACTGGAAAAAAGTAACCTATTCACGTGAAGGCCTGCAGATGATTGCAAATAACATGATTGCAAAAAAATGCCTGCGTGTTTCCCTATCTGGTTTCCATATGTTTTCGTTGGTTTCTTGGTGCATACCATTGTGTTAAAAGCCTCCGCCAGTCTAGCTTACATTTTTTGTGAGGTTGTTTCCTGTTGTGATCTCTTCCTTTCAGTCGTCTTTCAGACATGTTTTGTGTTGTTCTTGTTTCCTTCCTTCCCTTCTCCTCCTAGCTACCATATGACGGTAGGGGCCGTGAACGGAAGCTCAATTGAGTGGGAAGAAGGGACTGGGAAGAAGAGAACACCACAAACTTGCCAGAGAAGGATGGCCATCAAGGCTAGCAGAAGGTCAAAAGCGTCCAAAACATTGTCAAACAACATTGGCGCTTGCCAAAGCCAATGAAGGCTTGCCAAGGGAGTGGCTTGAACATCAAATGTTTTACACACGCTGCGTCTAAGTAGCAACTTTGTTTTTGTTTCCAGGGCTGAACATTATGAGCGTATATGTATGTGCAATGGTGGTGTAAATCCGGGTTCAACGCGCTAGGGTTTATGTTCAGTTTTGGTTGCGCGTTCACAACATCATATGTCCCGGACCGTGTTTGCCAACATGATAGGTTGAAACAGTAAAGACGTTAATACTGAAAATGCTTTGGCTGCAATTGGAAACTTCTTAGCTAACCTCTGCAAACTTTCAGCTAGGCTAAGCTATTGAAAAGTTTGAGCTAACTACTAGCTACTCACAGTTTTGAACTTTATTCAACAACTTTAGCTTACTTTGAGAACCTTTAGCTCACCTTGCTAGAGGCCTTAATAATTAACATATGCCTAACATATGCCTAACACGCCTAAAATATACCTCTGCTTTAGTAGCCATCATAACCTAAGCCCTTAGCAGGTCCAGGGCTCACCCAAGTAGATCGCAGCGGGCACCGCCGGACCTCAACCGCCAGCTCTAGATCGCAGTGGGCACTACCGGACCTCAACCGCGATCGCTCGATCGCAGGACCTGAGACGAGCGCTCAATCGCAGTAGGCACCACCGGACCGCGAGCGCCGGGCGTAGATCACGGTGGGCACCACTGGACTTTAACCGCGAGCGCTAGATTGCAGTGGGCACGACTGGGCCTGATAACCGCGAGCGCCCGATTTCAGTGGGCACCACCGGGCCCCAACAGATAGAATGGACGATAGAATGCCAGAAAATATTTTGCCAAATAGCATGCCAGATCATATTCCACGTAGATAGAATGCGAAAATGTGTGCCAGAAAGAATTGAAAAATACCATGTAGAATGCCAGAGTATATATATATGCCAAATAGAATGCCAGAATACATGCCAAATAGAATAGATGCAAGATAGAATGCCATAATCTATGAAATTAAGTATATATGCAAACACTTTCTGGGTGATGTTCAAGCAACATAGCCGTCGGTTTTCAGCAGGGTACAATGCCATGGTGGGGACCACTCGAGGTAAAATAATTTGTGAGGCCGTTTCCTTTCCTCCTCCTCTTTTCTTTTTTGCTTTTCCTTTAGACACGTCTTCCTTGCCATTTTTCTTCCATTATATACTTACCATTTGAACGCAGGGGCTGTGGATGGAATCGAAGCTTTGTGGCTTGCCTTTTCCGTTTCCTGTTGTATCTTTAGCTATCTAGTTTCAATATGTGCCCATTAGGTTTCCCTTTCATACCACTGTTTAAACGCCTCCACCAGTCTAGTCATATTTTTTGTGAGGCTGTTTCCTTTCTTGATGTATTCCTGTTTCTTTTCTTCTAGACTTAGACAGTTCTTCCTTGTCTTTTCTTTCTTTCTTTCTTTCTTTCTTTCTTCCTAGTTACCATTGGAACGTGGGTGCGGTTTTATTTGATGATTTTTTTTGCGTTGCGTTTGGGAAATGTGTTTTGCTGCGGTGGTTTCTCTCTAATTCCTCTAGTGGAAGTGGCAGAAATAACTGGCCAGGAGGCCAGGATTATTTCAGGACGTCTAGGGCCTGTGTGCAAAAGAATGCTAACCAACTGGACCACAAAACATAAAACTGCTACTCCGGAAGCCTAGGCCATGTCCCACGTAGAGCAAAAACAACTTCGGCCCCAGGTTTAACAAACATGAGAACAATGCATCATAATCGAGAAGGGAGAAAAAAGAAAGAGTTTTGATCATACGATGCACTTGGGTTGTCCCTTCAGGTGAAACAAAGCACAAAAAACGAGTAGAGAAGAAAACAAACAAGAGCAGCAAAAGTATAGACAGCCAGAAGAACAAGAATAGAGCAACACAAACTCAGCGCTTGAAAATCAACTAATACAAAGCGACGGCAAAGGCTATAGAAAGCAACCGCAATTGAAGCAGGAAAACAAGACGCCACAAGAAGACAAGAAGCAGGAAACCAAAGAACACATGATTAAACAAAATCAGAAATAAAGAGCCAACATTGCGCAAAAAACTGGAATATCAAGAAACGCGACAAGAAGCAAATCAATGCATCTAAACGCAACACAAAAAAAAAATACGTTCAAAAAATGGCACTCCTTTGAACGTCCATGCATGGAAGCGTTCTTGAGTTGTTTTCCAGTATGTATCTTTTGCTATCTTTCTCTGGATATGTGTCCATCAGGTTTCCAAATGCATACCAAAGTTTTGGAGGCCTCGAATTTAAAATATAGGCTTACATGCAACAAGTTAGAGCCAACTGCTTTTGGCAGTTACGAAATGTATCGAAATGTGACAAAAAAAAAACCTGACAAAACCATGCAAATCACACCAAATCGCACACCATCTCTAGTGTCAAATCAAGAAGTTACAATTAGCACCCCACCAAATATGTCCTTGGGCTTCAGGGGGTGATAAAATATCAGTTCCAGCGTGGAAGGTTTGATGTTACATTTGTTGGGCCCCGCACTTTCCCACCCCCCCAAATAAGTACTACATTGACTACATAGGTACCTGGAAAATCCTCAAGTTATCGATTTTGGATCAGGGTGGTCCCGGAAATTGTAACTTGCATTCGGAGACGCAGTGTCCAAAACCCAAGTTAGTGGGGTAGGCATGTTACAATGTAACTGCGTATAGAATGCATGTGAATAGGTATGAATGCATTCCGGAGGACATGGGCAATGGGCCTGGGGTGGGATGATAAGCATCAGTATAAACAGCATGGTGGGCTGTGCAAAAGGTTGCGCTTAGCCTCAAAGCATGATTCCCTAGGCCGTGACAGATTTCTTCCATCTATATATAGTATCCCTCAATATGTCCCTCTCAAGATTTCTCCGAAGCATGGACTCAAGTCATGACGCGCTTTTCACTGATTCAAGTCATGACACAGCAACTTTAGCTGAAGAGGAAGCACGTTTGCGTTGAACACTGTCGATGCGAAATGTTTGAAAATGCTTCCCCAAGCTAAGTCATGGTGTGATCTTCCCGCCTCTCTCTGAGACAATCTTTGTGCTGCGACAGCACCGCTCCCCGCAGCATGTTGTCGGGGAGCAGCCTCCAATCCAAGCCACATCCACATCCCATGCAAGTGGTGCTCCAGTGACTCCCGTTACCAATCTTCACTTACTACAGTATTTGGTCCTCTAGGGAGGTGATGATCAATGGTTGGCCAAAACAATACAAATTGTCGCATTCCAAGGTGGGTGACTAGCTTCTTCTCCAGGTCTTCCTGGGAAGTCTCATAAACTACTTGAACCCGTGGAACACACCCATCATGGTGCAGTCACTAACCACTGCCAGCCCTGCGTAGTGTTAGGCATCATCACCACATGTGGCCGATGACTGCCCGTGGACCTCGACATCCTGATCAGGTGGTTGGACGTGAGGTGTAGGCGGCCTCTGACAAGCAAGAACCAACACCGAACCACTGGGAAATCCAAACAATGTCAACAACACCACAGCCATGAACAGCCGAACCTCCCTTGTGGATAAAAAATGTGACCTCTTCGAAACACATGTTGCTTTCCACTCTCCCGCCTGGTGTTGGGCGGTTGCCTTGGCAACATTTTGACACTGGCTTTATGGTGACTCATGTCAGAAAAATGGTGTTTGATTGTATCAAAACTTGCTCCGGCCTGTAATAGTATATAATAGGTTGCACAGCCTGGGTATGTATATATATATAATATGTAATTATATATGTACATTTAATTTACAGAACCAAATTCCAGTAGGAGGCCAATGAAAACCAAGTCACTTACAACTCGAAAAAACACCCACGAAAACTGTCCCCGCCCCTACTTTGTCAAGTTGCTCCGCTGGAGCAGTTGGCTGTAGCCACTGCCTGGCGGATCTACTGATCTACAACTCGTCCGTTCGACCGAATCAAGAAACCTTGGAGAAAAAACAACACTGTAAGGCCTCAGGTCGATATGTCCAGAAAAAAATCACGGATCCGTGCTGATCCGTGCGCAAGGCCAGAAGGGCACGTCGTCCTTAGGGGCCCTTTTTGCATGTGGTATGAGAAACCAGGTACAGTCCGTGTACGCACCTTAGTAAGTCAATGGTCTATAGTCTGTAGTGTTAAATACAGGTCTAATGAACTATTGCAGCGTTTTGATGAATACATCCAAGCGTTTGGGGCGCTTGATGTCAACAAAAGTGGCAACAAGCTCGTCCAGGCTCTCTCTGCAAGGGCAAGGGCCCGAACGTGAAACAAATATCATGCTCGTACACAGTAAACCCCGCACTAAGCAAGCAGTATACCCTAGTATACCATAGTTGTTACTTATGTAACTTAAGTACACGACGTCCAATTACATATATATATATGCGGAAAGCATCATCCATGCCTGGGGAGCTGAAAAAGCTCAATTTTCCTCTTTTCCAGTTCAGAGCGGTGCTGGAAACCAACTCTTTTTACCGAACTTAAAGGCCCTTGGCCACAAGTCGGGATCAATGAAACAGCCCATGTGACTCATAGTTTTTCCTTCCCACCATATACAGTAAATTGAACGATGTTGAAAGCAAGCCTTCGTATGTCTTCGAACCTGTTCCACGTTTAGCGGCAGGCCTGCTGGAGATCTCAGACTTTTCGTTGCTCTCCATGGCAGGCTAGTGCTACTGTATATGGGGTCCGCATCCCCCCCCACCACAAAACAACTGGATGTCTTTGTGATCCATGGAAACGTCCTTGGAAACTTGATCCCAAGAATCGCATCAATGTCGTTTCGAAGCCTCTTTGTGCTGAGCCCAAAGGGGAAGTGCATCAAATTGCAAAAGGATACAAAAGGCCAGAAATCTTGACTAATTAAGTAGTCTCGAGCATTCTGTGTGCAATATTGCAGAATAGACTGATAGACCTCAACAAGAACTGCACTGATCAGGAGTGCAAAACTTCATGAACACCTCTTTCGTTTCACCTGCTTCCATGACTTCGACATCTCTAGTACCTCAGTTGGACCAACGCTTCGGAGGTCTTGAGGTGCCGACACAGCATATGTGGATGAAGGAAATGACTATTGGCTATTGGCTATTGAAAAATTCGTCAGCTCTCAAGCGACTCGACAAAAACAAAAAATTGCCATTGAGTCAGCATCCGAGGCCTCGACTGGTGGCTGGCTTCATTGATAGACCTGTGACGTGTGGTTTGTGCTGAGCGGCATGCAGCATAGAAGAATGATGTTCATTGATCCCCCCACCCACAGGAATGATGCTCACCTCCACTGCACCAACATGCTGAGAACTTCCCACTTCAACGACCATCCAAAGTCATTGAAATTGAAAAGGCCTAAAACCCACCCAGCACGCCAACAAAGCCTACCTGAAGATTTTGCAAATGAAGTCCACCAGCAAGTCTTGCAACAATCTCGGTGGATTGCGGAGGGATTGACCGTATGACTCATGTTTGAGAATGCTCTCGCTCCGACCCAGGGAAGCATTTAGTTTAGGTAACTCTTGTTTCTAGTTGGGGACGTGATGGGATGTGCATTACAATCAAAAAGCACTCCCAACCACCAAGGGTGAATGGCTGCAGAAACTCCACACCGCCAACATCCTGTCACAAATGGGCGTGAGCCTTTTGAGAGGAATGTAGGACCAGGAGCATCCAATCTTCAATGTCCAGCTTGAAAAATACCACACCTCTTGGTCTACAGGCTGGACCAAACTCTGGGTGATCGTCTGAAACTGCAGGACACCTATGCATGTTTTCGGGCACGAGGTTGAACACTCGTGTTCATGGTCACGTAAGGTGATTATACCAACTGTAAGGAAGTAAACTGATGTCTCATTGTCTCATGGTTTCACTTTCAATCACTTTCAGCATCCGAGGTCCCAGCCCGCCTGTGCACCTGGAGGCCCAACAAAGCTGCAGCACCACATCCTCCCGCAAAAGATGTTGTTGGTGAGGTCATGGAAGCTTGGCACCTACATTGGGTGTCTGGATGTCGGTTCTGTGACGAATTGGTGATTTTTTGTGCGTTCCTTTAATGGATCCTTGAACTCTAGACCAACCACCAAAAGACCAACAGTGCATCAAACACCTTCAGTGCATCAAAAGCACCAGACCCGCCGGGAAAAAACTCACCACCAGTCGGAGATGATCCTTGCTGGGTCCGTCCGAGTCGCCGGCGAAGCAAGCGATGCAAAGTGCCAAGCAATTGAGGCGAACGCATCGTTGCCTGCATTCAACCACTTTGGAGCAAACACGAGATTTTGAAAAAGCCAGCCGGTCCTGCGTGTGGTCCACAAATCACCTGAATGAGCCCAAATTGACAAACCAATGATATATGCTGGGTGCAGATCACATGGGAGTTATGGCATCAAGTCAAGGAATAGAGTAGGAATAGAGTAGTCAAAATATGTTGAAGGGCCGATCGCTCGGTCGTCCGGAGCGGTCGGGGCGGTCGGTTGCGTACCCTCTTGAAGGCCGGCTTCACGTTCGCCGGTGGAGGCATGGCTCGAGCCGCAGGGGATGCACCAGGTGTCCTGACACACAAGGGGAAGCCAAGATTATCCCGGCAAGAGACCCCAAACAGTGTGTGTGTGTGTGAGGTCTATAGAGGTGTAGTAGCAGAAAGTCTAGAGAGCGAAAGCTTAACGTAGACTTAGACCCTGACAATGGCCCCCCCTCGAAGATTGTTTTCCTCTACCAGCCAGTGGTTATCAAGGTGCATGTTAGTCTTCCAGGTTGTACCATTTCTGAAAGCAGCAACATGATCCCACAGAACACAAAGCACACCTCTCAGTGTTTCTGCGTCAGCATCAAGCTGAGATGGTGAAACAAAGCAGAGTAGGAAATACATGCATAATTCGTGCCAACCACACGCTCTGATCCGTCGTTCATCGGCGGTCTGTTCTTCCAAATCCATTCATCAAAGGTCCACGAAGTCTTCGGATCAAAAAGGAATGGTTTTCTGAGCCTTCTGGCTCTCGAACAAAAGAAGATTCCTATATAAAATTCGTGGCCCGCCATTGATTTTAAGGGCTTTGGCCGAACAACAGTTGTTTTGGTGAGGATTTTGGACTACAACAGCAAGTCCTTCCCGAACTCGAGCTGGTCTGAACCAGCGACCCGAACTCGAACTGAAGCGACCGAACTCGACTGGCGCTGTCCTCACCACGGCAGGTCGTGCATCTTCGCGGAGATGTCCAAGGCTTCGTCCACCAACAGCACAGCGCCTGACGAAAGGACCGTCTCTGGTTTCGGGAGCCGCTTCAGCCAAGGCAGCCAGGTTGGGCACCGGAATCCCACGTGAAAAAGAAAGGAAAAAGAAACACCTCTAGAGTCCCCGCAACCAAAAATTCCAATTGACCTTTTCCCTTTCCGCCCAACTTTGGAACGCGGATTTGTTTGACAGAGGCTCCGTCTAAAAGACATGGCACCCGGTCCAGTGAGTCAACAGTGCCTCACTGATCGCCCGACGTCGGGAGGTTCACTGCACCACGGCCCGACCGTCGACCGTCCCAGCCTCGACAGAGGACTCGCACGGACTGCGCTTCCCGCGGACGCGAGAAGTCGTCAGGGTCCATCCATCAGGTCACAGCACACCCATCGGTCAATTCACCCCTCCACACGTCGCGGCGTCCAAAAGGAGGTCTGGCACAGGAAAGGTGTCTTGTCTTGGGAGCGCCTGCCATCTAAGGGGCCTCTCTGACCCTGCGGGGTCTCCTTAACTAACAAAGCCCCGGGTCGAGGCGCAGGAAGAACACCGGCTTCAGTCGATCCAACGAGTCTGGTGTGACCAACGACCGGTGTGACCGGTCGTGCCTTGATTCTCGTACTCCCCACAGTAGTTCGAGGCGCTGAAGACCGACCAGAGCCGCGCGTTCGAGGCGCTGAAGACTGCCTTCACCTGGGTGTGGGTTGCACCTAATAAACCATTGGAAGCTTGGCCTACTTTTTTTTGTAGAGGAATCTGTTGGAATTCCCTTCTTTTGACCTGGGGTGTTGACCCCAGTGTGCTCGCGGTTTGTGGCCCACCTGGCGCTGAGAACAGATGAGCGCGTCCAAGGAATTCTGCCCAAGGAAGGCCTCCAGCACCTCGACTCGTGCGCTCAACCCTTCGGCATGAGGAAACGTGGGAAAACGGTTTAAAGAAAGAAACAGCATCCCGCGCTATGCCAGCCAGGGGTGTCCATGGGAAAACATCACCCGAACGTCCTGAACGTGCTTGAACGTCCGTGCCGGAGGGGATTCACCCAGGAACCGGGAAAATCCACATCCTGCAAATGGATGCTCTGGCGCGTTCGGGCGCACATGGTGGACTTCAACTCGCACATCATGGACTACCAACGTCGAATCCGAGGCACGCGTGATATTTGTCCAGCCTTTGTCCTAAAACAAAGTGACATTGGGTGAATCTGGTCTGACGTGGCTTCACTGCTTCAAAATAAGTTGTCTTGAGCTTGAGCTTGGAGCCTCAGCCTCAATATCGATAGTTTTATTGCGAAGAAAAATGCTTTCAGATTGGCGGGTTTTCCCCCCTATGTGCTCGGATTGAAGTTCAGGGTGGTGAACCGTAGATGGATTCCATTGACTACTTTATCGCTCTCTGTATACAAAATTATTGTACAAAGCACTTGCCCCCAAAAGTCTCCCGCCACTTCTTGCCTCAAACTCCAAGTTCTGCTCCAAATCGAAGTGCACCTTAACGAAGACCTATTAGAAGATTTACCTGCCCTTTCTGGCACTCCCATGGTCGCTCCGAACGGCTCCCTGTCGTTCCATGGGCTAGTTTAACGGCGCCTCACCTGTCCCCACCGGTCCCCACCAGTCTGCCACGAGCACGTCCGGGCCAAAGGTGTGTCCGATTCCAGCGTCCGTGAAGTCTCGCCAGCCTTCGATCGAAAGGTCCTGAAGCCGAGCCGAGCGGAGGGCGAAAAGGGCCGCGCCGAGCTGAGCGGAGGACAGGCGCCGGACAGCGTTTCGGTGTTCGTTTTCGGGTGTCAGAGGGAAAAAGGGTCTGGGACACACATCGAAGAGCAATAAACATGTCGGTTCTTTCCAGGACATGTCCACTGGGTGCAGCCGTTTTCTGGAGATCCCGGATAGCAGTGTAAGGTAGTCCTTTGGACAACCAAACAGGATGGTCCTGGTTGGTCCAGAAATTCGACGCACCACCATTTTCTTGAACCGATCACTGCATTTACACTCCCTCAAACCAGGATGGCACGGGATGGAGAAGTTGGAGCAACTGGAAGACGATCTTCGGACCAACCCCTCTTTCGGGACCTGGCGCAGATCGAGCCAACGATAGAAGAGGCTCCAAGTCAGAATGACCATAAGACCCTCCATGTGACCGTCCAGTGGGCCTGTTTTACATCAGGTGGCAGGGGATGCTCACCGAAGACTCGGTTCCCTTCAGCCAGTCACATTGATATAGCCAAATCAACTGGAACTCCCCAGCAAGAAAGCTTCTTGCGTATCACAGGAACTCTTTGCACCGAAACAAGGGAGTACAGAGTACATGTCCACGCCACGTGTGGCCAGCACCTGAAGCGACCACTCCCATACGTCCCGCACCGGGCCGCGCGCGTGGCCGTCATGCAGTTCTAAGGCTCGAAGTCGGACCACAGGAGGTCACAGACCAAACCTTCATCAGGCACCACTGCAGGTCGTTTCAACTCTCTCAACTGATCCAAGGTTGACAACTCCGGCGAAAGCCCTGATGGGAGGCACCTGAGGAGAAGCCAGGAGCCAGCTGTGCAAATGAGCTGATGATAGTTTCAGAACTTGCTTTAGGGTTCCAGTTGGACACTTCAACCCGCCTTTGAGGCCCACCGATACCTAAATTTTTGTTGAGGCTTATAGGCTATAGGATTGTTTTAATGAAAAGTCTGCTTGGTGCGGATCTTTGTTTAATGTCTAAGTGTTTTATGTTTTTCTCGTGAACAGGTTTGCATGATTAGAGCAATGCAAAAAATGATCAAAAATGAGCAATGATGAGGTTAAGAAGCGGTTTCAAGTTTGTACAAGACTAGCATTGTCATTTTTGCACTTAGCAACGGTGGAAACAACCAACACATGGTGGCCTTTCTCGGGTTGCAGGCGCCTAACATACATACAAGCCTGCTGGAAGTGCGAAGTTTAACTTGGTGCCTGACAGTGTGGCAGCTGAAGATCGAATGGGAAGATGGCACCATCACTGGTGGCCCCCCAATGCTATGCGCCTACGCCTCAAGCTACGCCTCACGAGTTGTGTATGCGCGACGATGTTCTGAAATTGCATAAATATATTGATATATATTGTACATCTCGAATACCAACGCTGCCCACGCTAGCCGAATTCGCGTTGTCTGCACAAAGCACCACGATCAGGGCGAAGGCGATACGGCTTCTATTTTGGGATCTTGTTGGATATTTGGGGGGGTTTCCTTGCCCGCTCTTCGGTTGGGTATTCTTCACAAGTGGCTTGCACCTGATGGCGAACTCCGGCTGCATTCTCCGGCCCTTGTTACCTCCGGGCCGGAGCTTTCGCGAGCCACTGCCAGCGTTTCGTGTGCACCCCGAAGCGCGCACCGTTTAGCATTGGGGGTGTGTTTATAGGCAGCCGCCTGACCGAAAGCACACCCAGAACAGCTGGTTGTCCGGGGCTTTGGTGCTGCATTGCATTGGCAAAAAGGGTTCAGATGCCTGTTTTTTTTCAAAAAGCGTGGCTACGGTTCAAGCCCTTGGGACGGAGCACAACCTTGGGACTCTTTTCTGATGTCCAGCACCGATTCGGGTCGCGTCGCGTGTGGGTGGCGCTCGCGAGAGCTAGCGTGGGTGGAGAGCTCCTAAGCATCACGTACAACATGGCTCGCATCAGTTGGTCCTAGTAGTAAGGCCAGGAGCCCCTAGCAGCGTCCTTGTTTATATAGGGTTGGGTGGCTGCCACTTTGGAAGATCGCTTTGGATGAAGATCGCTGGGGGGCATCAACTCTTTGGATTCTGCCAGTGAAAACCAAGCTATCAATGTAGACTCTTGATTAATAACCCACCCAGACATGGATCGCGACACCTCTTCAGGCCTGGGGGAGGTTAAACATCATCCTCAGTCTACAGTCGACTCCTGAAAGCCTCACTCTGTGTGTCTAAACTAAACATCGAACGAGTGGCAAGATGCGGCTCTGGATCACAGCGGCATAGGGCATGGAGTTCCACACTTGGCAGAAACTCTTCCAAGTTCGAACATCCAGGCGGCGTTTGCACCCCTGGCCAACTGGGACTTCTGGACGGAAAATGAACGGCCTATCAGGCAGACCAATCTAACTCCAGGTTTTGACCCACTGCCATCACCCCCAGCAATGATCCATGTCACGAACGGATGTCCACGTGAATCGTCGTCGATGTGGGTTCAATTGCAGTAGGGTCTTCAGAGAAGAAACCGTCCAGTCTAAGCCGCGCTGGAAACTTGTGAAACTTGCACTATGATTGTGGTGGAAATAAGAGAGTGTCCATGATTTTCTGTCTTCTATGTCACTCGTCAGCCCGTTTCACCCCGCCACCCATAAACTTCTTAAGCAGTTGGGAGTCGCCTCCCACTCCAACCAACCTCTGGAAATACCTCATATATAATGCTGATCTAGCTGTCGGGGTTGGGGATCTCACGCGTGATCGCTCCGAGGAGCCCGGCTCCCGGTTTTTTCATACGAAAAGAACTGGATACTCCGAGGCAACTCGGCTCCGTCACACGTCCTCCGTCGTGCCCTCCTGTGAGGGTGAGGCATCGCAGCCCGCCTCGAAGAAGCCGTCAATTCGTTGAACTTGCTGACACTCCTGGCGCCCCCTCAAGAGGTGCATGGAGGAGGGATATTTGAGCTTGCACAGGAGCAGCAGCACGAAAGTCTCAGTAGGCCTCTTGCCACGGCTCACGTAGTTCCCCAGGAAGAGGTACCTTCAAATCCAACTCTCGTTTGGGCAAAACATCTCGTTTGAAGTGTTTCGTTAGGGTTGCTGGGGGTGGGTGATGAGAATTGTTCAAGGACTTATTGTGCAACATCCACCAAGGAGTCGCCACCTTGCGCAGAAATGATTCTGCTGGGACTTGAGGCGGGTCTGGCACAGAGTTTCTCTTCTGTATCCCTGCCCCCGGATTCCTGGCCAACCATGGCCTCTTTACCAAAGAAAGCAAAGTCATTTGCTCCAAAGCAATGGTAAGGACATGTGCAGTTCAGTACTCCTTCCACACCGTCTCTTCGCCCCCTTTTTCGCATGCCAGGACACTGTGAGGCTTCCAACCCACCAGAGCTGCGGAAGATGTGATGCAGCTGGTCCGCACAACCGTGAATGGAGCCGGCGACGACCAGTGGCGGCTGTAGCTCCAAGAGTGGTTTCTCACGCAAGAACGCCTCCTGCATTGGTGTTTTGAGTTGTCTTCGGTGTTCCACGGTTCTTAAGATGAAAAGGCCTCTTGGGGGGCGTCTGTCACCACCGAGCACGGGCCGTCATGGAGAAAATGGTTCGGAAAATCACTCTGCTTGAGGAGGGCCCTTGGAAAAAGCACATCGAAGCCGAGCCAAGAACATGGCATATCATGCCGAGCCGTCCTATCGGAAGGAAATTTACAAGGTTTGACCGAGCTTTTCCACCTCAGACTGAGGTGGGACACGCCCCAGGTCAGGTGATCTGGTCGACGAGGTACTTCGATCCCCATGGCGTCTCAGCACTTCGATCCCCTCCTCTGCATCCATCCCAGAGGGAATCCATCTGGATCAACGTCTACCTGGACCATCGAAATTGGGGTCGACCCAGACAGACTACCCAGCCCTTTTTGCTGGTGGGCTTCCACCAGACTGGACACCCCGACAGGAGGGTCCTGGTACAAGTGCACCCCCTTTTGTTCAATGCAACATGTTTCACGCCGAGTCCGTCGGAGGCTTTCCGAAGCCCACATCGGAGTGAGCATGGAGAACATGGATCCTTGATCGATAAACGGTTAGTCTCCATGTCGGAAGGGTTTTCTTCCATCCCCAGATGCGCATGGATTGACTCACACTCCCAAACGTTGTTGAGGGCAAGTCCTGGATTGCTTCCCAGCGGTCCCATCGCTGTCCTCCGCTTTGGCGCAAAGGATCTTCATGTCCTCCACATCTGCTCCTGGTTCCGACCAAAGCTAAACGGGTCTGATCGAAAGGAAGACCATGGAAGAACCTATAGCCTTCAAAGACCATTAAAGGAAAGGTTGACCTGGTCTTCTAGTGTAAAATCCTTAGTAAAACCCTGGTTGAAGAAGATGAAGGAAACGATGGATCACACTGTGTTTCCAGGGCCAAACGCTTGGTGGGTCAAAGGTGTGGGTGCTTGGCTTCGTCCAGAAAGCTGGGAGGTCAAAAGACTAGGACTGAAGATGCAACAAACTACGGTGAGTTAAGGGAACCCGCTTCACACAAGCGGCCATGGGATGAAACAGCTGCGATTGAAGAAGTCGAAATGACGATTTCAAACCGTCTGTGTGGTGGATATCATGAGAGGTCTCGACTGCTTAGTAGCAAACCACCTCGCTTCAAAGGTATGGAGACCATGGCATCCACACAGCGTTCATGCAGCAATTTTGTTGGCTGGTCACAGAGCTACCAGGCTGTTGGGTGTTTTTGAGGAAGGCCTCCTTTCAAGCTTTCTTGTGGCGCGTGTTTCGACCCACATCCAGCTGACACATTCGACCACATTCGACGAGAATCTCTCAATACTGCCATTCTGATTCAACAACCTGTCGATATAGTCGTCGACGTCCAAGTTTTTCACGATTAAGGTGACCGTGACTGTGCCCACAAAGCCAAGCTCCTGAAGATAAGGTAAAAATGAGAGGTGAAGAAGCAGGGGCCACGTGCAAGTGATTGGCTCCAACAAAAACACTTGGTTGAACTGAATTGATGTCCTCTTTCCTGGGCCAGTTTTAACCTGCTTCCACCATAACTTCCAGCTGTTCGCTTTTGGTGGAAAACCAAGCCCCCCCAAAAGGTTTATTTAAGGTTATCCACGTTTCGTGGTTAGCGTCTCATGAGGTTCTTTTCCACCAGAGATCTTTGGGGAGCTCCTCAAGGCACACATCTAAGTCATGAAAGGAAGCCACTTAAGCCCTGTTCCCGCCAAGGATTGAAACACCGCCAAGGTGGAATTGGACCGTCCCGTCCCTTTCTGGGCCAAGAACTCAGTCCAACTTGAGCTCTCTCCCTGCTACATGTCGGTGCTCTAAGGTCTCCTTGGCTAAATCCTAATATAGAAAGACTTGTTTTGATGCGATAGTTCCTAACTGATTGGTTTGTCAATTTGTGGCTGTTCAGCTCCTGACACTGGCAGTCAGAAACTCTAAACTTGAGCTCTCTCTTTGCTATTCAGTATTCTGAGGAGGTCCGTGATTCTCCTCCCTACAGTTGCTTTAAAATCTGAAAAGAATGTTGAGGCTGTGTTTTGGTGCATCTCTTCCCAGAATGCCGTTAACCAATCCTCTTTAGTTTCGGCAAAAACTTATGCGCAGCGTACGCTTGGCCCAACCACCCAAACCTAAAGCGCTCAGGGTGGTCAACCCCCATGCCCCCCCCCACTCTGGGAGGAGTCAAGAAAAGCAAGAAGATTTGATAACAAGAAGATGCCTGAGGGCTCCTTTTGTCATTAAAAAAGGACTGTCGTTATTAAGAGGTACCCTGAACAAGAAAACAAGAACGAAGATTGTTTGAAAACGATCCCCTACAGCGGAAGATGTCCCACAGATTGTATTTACAAACAATAAGGTGTCACCGAAGGATGAACGGCATCCGCTAAGCCAGCGGAATGTAGTGAAAAAATGAAGAGATTCCATTTTGGAATTTGGATGAATTTGGATCTTTGGCCTCATGAAATTGAAAGTTTCAAGGTTAGTAGTGACCCCCAAGGTTTCAAGATTTGGAAGTGAGAAAATGCAACTTTTGGCCGCCAAGGTTTGAAAGTTTCAATATTCTACGCCCGGGTTTACTACTAGTGCCCTGACGCTCCTCTAGTTTCAGCTGCCATTCATTGCCTATCATTCCTTTTTAAGATGCCGGTGGGTGGGAGCTGTCCAGAGGGCAATATAGAAATGTGTAGAGTACTTGAAAGGTGACCACTAAGATCATTCTATATGCAAGCATGAACATGTCAATTCTCAACATTGAACAGTAACATGTTCCCTTCAAGTCACGCGTCTAGGAAGACACGCAGCAGAAACGTAAACGTGTGTTTGCAAGTCTGACAGCTCCTTCAGGGTCTGCTTGTCCTTCAACACAACTTCTCCGTGCATCAAGTGCTGAAGCACCGGAGCCACACGCGCGGTCGAGTGACACTGAATGGCACCTGCATCGGTCGAGTACTGAGGGAGGGAGCGCGTAAACAACCGATAAATTGTGACGAACACATCACATGGTGGTTACGTGGATGGCATGGTCGCTTGGTTACGACGACTTTCCTTTACAAACGGTGAACGTTCACTTCCATGTGATGTGTTGCTACGGTCATCCAGGAGTTGGAAGAGAGAGAGACATTAAGACATTGAGATACATTGAGATTGATGGACAGATTGAGGGCGGAAGGTGGAAGGTGTCACAAGGAACAGAAACTGATCGTAACTCAGCAGAGAACGGTCCCTACAATTCGATCTACAAGGCCTTGTAGGGTCTCTCATGTCTAGGCATTCACAGTCCAAGTATGCCCAAGATGCAAGTGACTTGATGCAAACCATTCTACACGAAGTGCTAGTGATGCATTGAAACAACGAAACATCATAAGCATCAGCAAAAGCTTTGTGCAAGCTAACATCATTCCAAGAAGGATTTTACTTGTACGGCATCTTCCTTTCAGTTTGTTGTACCCGTCCACCTGGCCCACCAGATTGATGGGAAAAGCTGGAGCTGATAGGCTCCAAGCTGGACACTGCGAAGCAAGCTGGAGCTGGACACTAACCATAGTCCAGTCATGACTCATTTTACCGCTATGGTAGTGGTCAATTATGACTACCAGGTGGAGTAAAAGGAGTCAAGTTACGGATGTTTTTGGGGGTCAGACGAATCCCTCAGACCAACCTGAAAAAAAGAAAAACCACCGGGACACGAAGCTCCGAACTCACCGACAGCTTCTGCACCGGTTCGCACTGCACCGCAGCACCGCTGCGGAGCTGCGCCAATCGAAAATCCCACTCTCAACCATGCCAGAAGCTCGTCACAAGAGATCCTTGCTATAGAAATCGAGTCCCAAAAAAAAATCTTGACTTGATGAGTTTCCATTTATGTTTGCCATGCTTCTTCGGTCTGGATTTTTACATCCACCCCCACAGTTGCATCCCACAAAACAGCTCGCCGCTCGCCTTTCAGGTCCAGCACGCAGCTCTCCAAAGGTCGCTCAAGACATGCCACCGCCTTGACCGAGCAAAGAGCCGCGGCGGCTAACCCTGCCGGCTTGGGATGATGGATAAATGAAAACACAAAAAAGGACCAAGGTTCACGTATCATCATGTATCATCATGATCACATGAGCGGTTCTCAAAACCTTGATGAAATCCCATGTCGTATCATTGTGCTTACGCCTGTGCTTACGCTGCCTTACGCGACTCACATCTTTGCTTACGCAGTGCACTTGGAGCAAGAAAGGCTTACGCAGACCTTACGCGACACCTGTTTTGCACAAAATGCAGCTGACACCACAACGCGAGCTTACGCGCTGCATACTATGTACAATGTACAATGGACATCTACTACACCTAAGCTTCCGATATGGATGCTCAAGAAGCACTTGAGGATGAGGACGAAGAAGAAGACTCGAAGGCAGAAGCAACCCAGCAGCAGCAGCAGACCAGCAGCAGACCTGCAGCAAACCTGCAGCAGACCTGCAGCAGACCTGCAGCAGCAAAAGCAGCAGCAGGAAGTGGAGAAGTGGAAGTGGAAGGGCGATGCGCGCAAACCACATTGTAATATAAGTAATATATATATATATAATAGAGGTCTTCAACCACACGCTGCCGCTGACGCAACGGTTCGGAGAAGGAGGCATGTGGGCTACTGGTGGAAAGGACACCGGAGCTTACGCAGAGCTTACGCGCCGGAACTCACAAAAATATACAAAAATCACCTGGAGTTTCTCATGTCTGACATGGAGGTTTGACTGTTCAGCTGTGGTGTTTTGGACTGTGTGTGTTCAGCAATTCGAGTTTGGAATGTGTATGTGTGTGGAGTTGAACTGTTCCTTGATCCTGGCACTTCTGAGAGGGGTGCTCATGCATTTCTCATGTATTTCTTCGGAGCTTACGCATGGCTTACGCAAAAGGTTTCCTTTAAACAAGCTTACGCAACCTTACGCGCGTGCAGGTTTTGCTTACGCACAACATCGATATGACAACGCACTGAGTGAATATGAACAGGAAGGTTTTTCGAATGGCTCACATGTCACAGGAAATCTGATACGTGTTTCTGTGCCTTTTTTTCTGGATTCGTTGCGACCCTTCTCATCGCCCACCTCTCCACCCAGGCTCTGCACAGCCACCCTCACGTGCGTGTCCGCTACAGTGGCATCTGCCGCGTGCACGGCAGCTACGGCGTCCAGGTCCGAGGATGATAAAGCATCTGCAGCCATGGCGGCCATGGCATCAGGAAGCTGATAGACAATGGCTATACAAAGAAGTGCTCTACTGTCAACTGTTAAATAATGTTTTGACCAATTCATTGGCAATTTAATAAAGAAAAATAGACTTGTTTGGCTCTCACTCATCAGGGTGTCCTTCCGGTGGTTTGGTGACTGATTGACACTGAGGGATGACTTCAAATTGCACGGGATGCCGATGGCGAAGAAGCAGCCCCTGTCGCATGATGCCACTGTCGCATCTAGAGAACGGTCCATCTGTTGCAAACGTGTCCAGCAGTTTAGGGGTGCCCAATGATGCACAAATAGAGGCTAAAACCACTCCTTTGTGAAATGTTGGATGTCTCCAAACCGTGGGGTTTGTTTTGTCACAACGGGTTCAAGCATCGAGGAAGCTCCTGAACATTCCACCTCCACACAATATGTCTTTGAAAATGCTCATCCAAGAACCCCGAACGAATATCCAAGTGGAAATTCAGTGGGACGTGTATGCCCCAGTCCCCCAATCCGAGTGCCAGTGACGCGGGTGATGCACTTGTCCGGACCGCGGTTGGGGCGGACCTGGTGGGGGAAAGCCGCGGTTTCGAAACCAGTGTCAGTAAGTCAAATGGACTGAGTGAATCCTGTATCATATAGGTTAGAAGAATGCAGAATAGATTTGTAGGCGTATGGACCAGATATAGATAATATATATCCAAAGCCTTGCCGAAGGATCTGTGTTTTCATGCCAAGAAAACAACATCCATTTAAAACATAAAACACTCCCTTCCAAAACAAACACGAATCCTGCCGCAGTCGCTGGCGCCAAGGCACGTCGTGTTGAGCATTGGTGCCTCCCATGCGGTTAGCCGGGCTGTACTCGGTCAAATCGAGTGGCACGTCGTTGCGCACGTAGTTAACAACCAAACCAACATGGCAGCAACATGGCAGATGTGTTTAACAGTGTTTAACAGTTAAACACGTGGTGTACTTCTCATCAGTTTAGCCCGCAAAATGCTGGAGTAAGATGCGCTTTTGGCACCAGACCTAAACATCCAAAAAAAGCTCCGTGGATCATCCACAATCACACAAAATCGTCCCAACTCTTCAACTCCAAAAACTGAGATTCTTGGATTCACTGGAAAACCCCCTGCCAGGTTCGCTCGCGAGCGAGCTCGGCATCCGAGCTGTGTCGAGCCATGTGGCGAAACGATGTGGTGAGCGGCGGAATTCCACTGAGCGATCTGCCCCGACACCCCAAAGAGACCTCGCCTCGACCGGCAGAGGAGCTGCAGCCCATGAGCCATCGAGCGGCTCGCGGTCAACGCGGTTTTGGCGGGTGGGATGCGGCGGGAGGTGCGGCCGGTGGGATGGGTGGGGCTTGAGAGGTGGTTGACTGGAGGTGCTGGGTGAGGTGGGAAAGCTATTTGAAGGGCGTGAGGCGATGTGAGATGTCTAGGCTGTCTAGGTGTTTGGATCTCTTTCGGAGTCTCTACCGGCTTGAGTTGGACTTCTTCGTTCGTAGCTTCGCACCGGTCGGGCAGAGCTCTGAGTGATTGGAGATCGGTCTGATCTTCGTGCGGCGATGAGCGATCTTCGGTCCTGGCGATCGGCTTTGGCCGATCTTCCCTAGATCTGATCAGGGCTAGTGGTGGTCAGCCCCTTAAATAGGTGGAAATGGTTGGCTGGGCTCTTCCCCACCAGTTGCCCACAAGTCGTGGACTTCCATGGGCTTCCGGACGCTTGGCTCGTATATACCTACTTGTTGGCTCTCTTTGAATGCTTGGCTGGGTGAATCTCACGCTATAAGCAAAGGCGCGGTTTGGCGGGCGGCAAGAGATGTTTTGTGGAAACTTGCGGTTTGCGTGCTGCAGCTTTTCATGACATATACCCTCCCTTCAGCAAACCCTCCCTTCAGTGGAGTGAAAACCACCTGTTGGTATGAGGATTTCATGGTCTTTCCAGGCGCCGTGGTGCCATCCACGATGCTCCATGAGGACGTTGGGAGGACGTTGGGAGGGTCAAAAACCGAAGATCAACCCACCAACGTGAACAAAACCTGTGGCCTCAATCCTCCAAAATCAGCCTCAAGAGGGCCTCCTCTCCATCCACTCTCAACCGAACAGCGTCTGGCATCATGGCGACATCGACCGGTCGTTCCCACCGAACATGAACAGAAAATAGACCACGTACTATAGAGAGGAGGTCCCACCGCCCCCAGAATTTGGAGATGTTTGCTCCAGGTGCCATCCACGATGTGTTGACCCTCATGGATCCCCTCTCCGAAGTTCCACACGGCGTGTGGCAGCCACACTGCGACCGGAAAACGCCGTACGGACTCGTCGAGACGGATCCAAAGAACTGCTCCAATGGCGATGGCAGAGGCACTCACAGTCCAACTAGCCGCGTTCTTTCGGAGAGGCACTCATCCACCGCTGTTTCGCACCACGTGGTCACGAAACCGTCTCATTCATCCAATCTCATCCACCAACCAGTTGAAGCGACGAAAAGGTGAAGTCTTCAAAGTCTCGAGTGGTGCTTCGAAGCTTGTCGGAAGTCCCAACCGGGGCCGTTGCGGACGTCGAACTCCAACGACTCACCGTGAACTTCTGCTCCCGGGGTCCGGTTCCCCGGGGTCCCCTGGCATCCTTCACGCTCTGGTCCGCCTGAGTTGAAGGAGGCAGGGAGCCAAACCCTGGAGAAACCAGGGAGAAACGGGTGAACCCATGAGGTCTGGCTAACGTCTCTGTGGCTCAAAGAGCGAAGCTTCGCCCGGATCGCTCGGCTTCGTCCGGATTCGTCCGCAAAGGAGAAGCGGGATGTTTGATGTAGTGAACTGACGGCAGCCGGGTGTTTTCGAAGGTGGAGCAGCCGCGTTCGATGTCCAAACTCAACGGTCTACAATCCTCGCTAAAGACTGGAAGTGTCATGAGTATGTTAGTGTCATGGGTGTGGAATCTTTGTGATTCACCCAAACATGGATTAAAAAACACCTCTTCATACGGAGGGGGGTTTTTAATCAGCCTCTCTGCATGAGTGTCGTTGCTCGTCATACACTTTTTGTTGCTCGTCATCATGGCTACGTGGATGCCATGGCCCCAAAAGGATGACCACGACGTTCTCGGACGACCAACACGCCGTGGTTGGCATTGTCCACGACACCCGGCAGCAGCGGAGACACACCCGGCACCGCACGGCACCGCATGAAAGGAGCCAGGAAGGACCGAAGGCGGAGCGATCCGGAGCGGGTTCGTCTTGTCAATGTTCGAGTGAAGAGCGGTTCAGGATCCCAATCTATACATCATCTAGAGTTTAGAGTCTAGAGATGGTCAAGTACTGCACAACATGGCCTGTTGGAAGAAAAAGAAAGGAAGTCCTCACCTACCAGCTTTCTTGGCTGTTTCTGGTCATCAATGGCTCTCCCCATCCTAGTCATCTACTATCAACCCATCACCCCAAATTCTATCACCTGGTGCAGGCCAATACCCTTTGTGGGGTTCATGCGCCCTTTCTTGCACTGGCCATGCCTTTTTTTACCGTTTTCATCACAAGGATTCTGGGCAAAATCACAAGCTTTGCCCACTTGCCAAGGAGGAAGAAGGTGGAAGAAGGTGGTTTTCCCCACTGGCCCACTTTATCACTTCAGCGATTCTGGGCCAAATCACCCACTTCTGCCAGTCTTTCCACTCGGTGCCATCGGCCAACAACCTCCGCGCCGACAGTTGGCACCTCGGACGGACGTCCCAGGCATCCCGACCCCCTGGGAGGTTAGGAACTACTAGAC
This sequence comes from Durusdinium trenchii, assembly GCA_963970005.1. Taxonomy (NCBI): domain Eukaryota; class Dinophyceae; order Suessiales; family Symbiodiniaceae; genus Durusdinium; species Durusdinium trenchii. The sequence goes on from CAXAMN010021362.1 coordinate 970,123, forward strand.
CAGGCTGGCACAGCCTAGCCAGGATCAGCTAGGTCGAATACTATTCAAGAACACATGGTCACATGCTTCAGAAGCGAAAAATGTCACATGGTCTCCTCTTTGCATCCTATTCCGACTATCCCACACAGCTAAGTGGAAGCTGGACAAACAAGAGACTGGTGATGCTTGACCAGTCTGTTTGACACGGAAGTACCACAGGAAACAGCAAAACGACACGAGCTCTGCCATGTTTGGCTTCAAACTTGTTGGGACTGTTTCCACATCTGCGCCACTCTCTCCCCACCTCTGCTCCACCTCTTTGGGTCCCGGGCGTCTCTTGGAAGCCGATGACGCAAATATCTGGCGAGGGATCCTGTCTGATGAGTCAATGAGGCGAAGCCATGGCAAGATGTCGCTACCCAAAAAGGATCAAACGTCTCAATGCTGATTCAAAAAACTACCTCAGAATGCTTCGACATCTCCAAGTCTGTCCGTACCTGAGGAGGTGGGCCAGCCCACACTCTGACTGTCTCACATCACATGGTGGAAGTGGATCGCATGGTCCCGTAAGGAAGACGACTGTCCTTTACGAACAGGGTGTCAACTCTAGACTGTGGATGAAGCAAAAATTGCCACAGGACAGGACTCATGCAAAAGCATGCAAAAGCATTATTTTTTTTTGGATGGCTTGACCCAACCAATTCTGAATCCAAATTCTCTCTCACCACCCAAAACATCACGTGCATCTTGTGAGCTTGTCGCATGTGGCGAGTCGTGGTGGTGGTGTGGCAGGTCGTGGTGGTGTCGCGCGTGGCGAGCGCTGCGATCCAACCGGATCCGACCACCGGACTCATCACGGCTTCCATGGGCCTCATCCAGCACCGCTTCCAGTGAGGCGCCCCGCTGCGGCAGCGTGGCGCCCACATTCCAGGTCAAACAGAGCCTCCGCGCCGCAGGATGCGGCGGAGACGCGCTCGGCTGATCTCAAGTTGTCTCGATCTTCAAACGAACCGCGTCGTGCTTCTTCACGGGTTTAGGGTCACAGCCAGGAGACAGATCGGAGAGTTTTCTGAGGACGCCGGTTTTGCTTTGGTGATGGATTGGGATCGGTCGAGCTGGGCGCTTTGGGATCCGTGTTGGGGGATCCGTCGACGTTCCCATTCGTCGTCTCTGCCGTAACGATCAATGAATCATTGGTTCTGACCACCAGACCAGAGGGTGACGTTCCCGAAACCCGAAAAGCTTACCTGCCGAAAAGTGGTCAACGGCGGATCGGTCAAATGGTGGCCTGTGAGTGATCTAGCTGAAGAATCAGACAGATCTGTGTGCAGAACTGACGGCTGCATTGTTGCAGAAAGCTGCGACCAACATGGATTGAGGACATCACAGGTTAAATGGATACTCCTCACATCCACACCATATTCACCACCATTCATGTGCAGAAGGCAAAGCAGAAGACAAGCATGTGGCACGCTTTGTGCCACAAACAGGCAAAGAGTCTTGAGGAATTTGTTCATATTCCAATGGAATGATTCCAAGGGTACCAATTTTGATCCCCGCAAGGGTACCAATCCGCCAGTGCACAGATAGGATTTCGCAGTTTTTACTCGTTGCTCGGGCTGGCGCTGGAGTTGGACTCGCATTGCCCGTCACATGGTTTCCTCTGGCGATCTAAAAAATGGTGTCGTTGCACACGAAACTGTGAAAACGTACAGATCAGCGTCACAACTTCAACAAACCCATACTGTGATCTGGTGTCTTTAACTTATAATCTGACTATTCAACAATACAACTTCACATACTATCAACCCATATAAATCATCCGGTGTCTTCTTGAATTTGCGCCGGCTCATCGACCGCATCCCATGTTCTTCTGGGTTCAAAAATGCGTTTCTGGCTCTCCCACTTCGACCCCCCTAGAAGAAGAAAAATGGACCAGTCGGCCAGCGGGATTTGCCTATCCAAATACATCTCCATAACCCAGACACTCCATGGGACTGCCATATATGCCGATCAATTGACCCCTCAAAGTACCTCAGCTGATCGGCATACCATACATGGAGTGTTTGGGTAATGTCACATGCTTCAGTGCCATGAACATCCCCATGCTCCAAGTGATTTCCCCTCTGTGGACCCGGCATCCGTAGGCGCCGATCGTCTTGCGAGCTCAGCTCTCCTCAGCATCCGTAGGCGCCACGTGTCACGGGACGTGGGAAAAAGTGAGATCTGACCTACAGAGCTTCACAGCCTTCGCTTCACAGCGTCCGATCGCTCCGTTCGTAGTAAGGCCAGGAGCCCGTTCGTAGCGTCCGATCGCTCCTCATATCAGAAAAAATGAGCTGAAAGAATCATGGTTACATGGATTCTTTAAATGAAAATAGCCCATTGGTTTATGAATCAGCCGCCTCCATTGGTGTCATTGCAGGATATTCTCCCATGTTCACCATCACGTAACCACGTGGATTTGCTGGATGAGCATGGCCAAAAGGATCACGAAATCCAACTCCCAAAGAGGTGGTGATGATATCGTGTTCAGTTGAATTGATTGATCTGTGTTCACTCTTCTAAGAGGTAGATGATCATAACAACCCGATATTCAGCCGTTTTCTTGGTTGATTGGTTGGTTGGCTGGTTTGCTGAGTAGTTGATTGGTTGTCCTTGCTCGATCTACTTGGGATGATCTCTCGTCTCTGCTGATTGGTCCGGATTGGTCGCACATGAACCGAGGAACCAACCACCTCCAAAATGCACACCGCGTGAAGACACGCAGTCTTGAAAAGGTACATCTACACGTTGTAGTTCTGGCAACCTGGAAGCCAACCAAACTGAAAATCAAGAGGCAATGGATTTTGCAGCATCAGCCAACCAAACTGTAAACACTGTCGCGTCATTTGACTGGTGAAAAAACTGCTTTTCTTTCTCCTACTTCAAGTTTGCGACTTCGTTCCGTGTCCGGCCATCGGCCTCGAGAGTTTTGACCCACTTCCTATCGCACGTGTTCAAGGACGTTCAGAAGCATCTACGTCGTGCGAGAATGAAAATGAAACTGAGTCCCGCACGACCCACCGAGCCCGCGGGTGGTCCAACCCACCGAGCCCACGCGATCCCGGCGCGATCGAAAAACGAAGGCGAACGCGTCGCCCGGGCGTCCCGGACTCGCCATGGTGTTCGCACGCTCCTTCCGCGTGCGCCGGGGCGCGAAAGCCTGGAGAGGGCTGGAAGTCTGTCCAAGTGGCAGACTTGAAGAGGTGAGTCAAAGATCTGAGCAACTGGGTATTGAACACCTAAAGTAAAACAAGTAAAGCACGGCCAACTTGCAGTTGAAGACCTTGAGAAGAAGTTGAAAACACTGCAAGTAACCAAAGATGGTTAGGGATGGCATCAAAAACAAAGAAAAAACGTTTCTGTGAGAAGCAGGGTGTTCGATAAGAAGGTAGCTGAAGCCACCGAAACCCTTCTTTGTGGAAGGTTCTGCCAGGCTGTTCACAGCCTGGCCAGTTCACCTGGCGTCGTAGCCGAGTCACAAATATATGGCTATCTCCACCCACTTCGAGGTGCTAAGCTCTTCTCGTTCTTCTCGGCCAGTCATCGTCCAACGGCTTGTCACACACGTGGACCTTCAATTCTGCTGCAATGTTGCAGGTTAATGGGGGCACCATTCGGACAGCAGCGCACAAAAGAAAGACGTTCTTCTTTTCGATCACTCCTGCTGCCTGCTCCCAAACCACTGGTGCCACAGAGCTGGCACAACTTGGCACGAGCGTCACGAGATGGAAGGTCTTTCGCTACAGGTGGACACTACATGGTGGATGCTACAAACGCTACCAGGTGGTTGGGGTCACGACCCATCTTTCACATCCAAATAGATCGAAAATTAAAAAGACCCCCAAATAGATCGAAAAAGCAGAATTCCTACACCAAAAGCTCTTGGACACCGTTTGGTCCTCTCTATTTGGGGACCACTTCAAAAAGTGTGTCCGTCCACCCCGCCCCCAGCCCTTGGGCCGCTTCGCCTCCGCGGTGGCCGGAAGCTTCGCCTCAGCGCATCGGCAGGTCGGCGAGGAAGCGACGAGTCCGGAGCAAAGGGCATCACTACATGGAACAAGGAAGCTACGAACGGGGCTCCTGGCCTGACCAAAATAGGAAGTTCTTTGCATTTGCATCGGAAGATCCAGGTAGATATGAAACCAAACTTGGGGGATTGTGCCAGACGAAAACCTCCGAAACCACTGCTTTGCTCTGACTCCCAACATCACATGGAAGAGTCCCAATGGCCATGCCTGTCACTTTGGAACCTGTGTCATTGACCTGATGCTTCGAGTGGGCGATTCTCTTCACTCTCATCATGGCTGGACTCATGGCCCAAACCCTGGACGCCCATCATCCACGGCGGACGCCACAATTGTTTTGCCCTGTCAAGGGTGAATCCAGTTCGGCCCTTCTCCTTTATCAGCGTCTAATTGTTGTGTGCTTGGCACTCATTTTCTCCATACAAATACGGAGTATCGGTAGTTGGGTCGGTCCCTATCAGTGGCGCACAAACCTGGAGATGATGAAAACAGTAGTCTCACAATCACTTTGTCGCACTCCAGAATCCGTGGTGCAGGCACCCGAAGTTTGTTCATCAAAAACATGCGATACGAGTGCACCCCACTCAGTATTTTTGGTAATGTTCATATGGTTTAACCTGAGAATATGTGTTTCACACATCTTTTAAGCCCATGCACCAATCCATTTGGGGGTAGTGGCTGGTGCCTGCACAAACATCGGCCAAACCAACTGCAGAACGCTGAACTATGTTGCTGTCTTGCACGTGAGGGACAACCAAAATCGTTCCCCTCCGGCTGAAATTGACGCGACAACTTGTTTGTTGGTACAATGCGGTACTTCTATGGAGTTGGTTGGAAAACCTTGCGAAGTGGCAAGAATGTGGGCGTTGGTGCCTTGTGGATGGCACGTGCCCGGCAATGATCGAGGTGTCACTGTTGGTTGGGTTTCCCTGGGTTTCGCCTCGCTGAAACCCAGCAAGCCTCTCAAGCACTTCAACTGGTTCTCGGTGTGATGGCCAGCCCAGGCTTTTGGTTTTTGATTGCCACGGCAGTTAAGCTAAGAGCCCATCCAACGATCACACGCCTTCCAAAGTTCCAAAGCATTTCCCTTGGAATATGGCCCGTTTGGAGCTTTCATCTGTCCGAGTCTCTTGGATGTGCCTTTTCTAGGATCCCTTCTGCCAACCCCCTTGGTTAGACTTGGGTGGGAGGAAAGAGGGGGCCCACTTCATTTTCAATGCGTGATCATGATCGTTGAGCGCCACAACAAGACCTTACTCCAAGAGTAAAGCTGAAAAACAGGCATGACCTTCCGACTCATGGCCTTGGCCATGGGCTCAACCAACCCGGGATCTATCTTTGCAGGTCAGGTGGCATGTCTCCTCTGGGGGCTGGGCGCCTGGGCCTTCAATGATCACCGCACTATCCGGCCCCACGTGCTGAAACAGCTCTCTATCATTCGGTAGGGGGATTTGTTTTGAGGTCGAAGTGGCTGAACCTGATGACGTTTGCCTACCCGGCTTTCCTCAAGCTGCACAAACATCAGCCACGCACTATCCTGAACTACGTAGTGATTGGAGTTTGTGCCACGTGGTGTCTGAGTCTCTCGGATGTGACCATCTCAAGATGGAGGGGTGCAAGGTCCATCAGGTATCCACAAGCTTGGTTAGACTTGGGTGAGAAAGATGTGCGAAGTCCCTCAAAAAGCAGTTGACCGTTGACCCCTGCCCTGCCCCTCCGGAGCTCCCAGCCAGCTCCATGGGCAAATAATCTCGATAGGCCCAAACCTGGCGCCGTTTCCGCGGAACCCGCGCCGTGAAACCACATGACCGTGATCCGAGCTCCGTGAGCTTTCACGACGGAGGGTTGAGCTTTTGAGCTTTTCATTGGGAGCCGCGCTCAGCCGCTCTCCGCCCTCCTGCCCAGTCTCGCTCACTGCAAACAGGCTGCAAGGTCGGGTCTTTTCTTTTGAAGCGAAGGGCGGTCTTTCTTCACCCTCACCGTGAAACCGGACCTGCATCTTCTGCTTCCTTCTGCTTCGTCCCGAGCTTGAGTTCAGATTCAGATGAGTTGAGCGTGGCAAAGAACCATTCTAAACCCTTCACACGACTCAGCCCATCCAGAATTCTTCATGAACCTAGGTCCGATTGTCCTGCTTGGTCCTGCTTTGTGTGCATTTCGAGTCGGTCTCAGCCACACAGTCACACACTCACACACACATACACAGCACGGAGGAGGCCCCAGTGCAAGCTCAATTCCAAGATAGCATACCTTTTGTGAGCCACGCGGGGGTCAAATTTAAGGTAGCAT